>APFE030604518.1:76603-134301 GCA_000404065.3 Pinus taeda
ATGAGTTCTTTACAGTGCCACCACAGCCACAACCAGAGCCAGAGGCCATTCATGAGGAGGGAGGTCCATCACTCCAGCGCGAGATTATTGTTCCGAGACATGTTGTTTCCCCACCGCAGCTTACATATTAGAGGGGTCATAGGACCTTGTTTGCAGCAGCTCGACGAGTACTTTCTCCACAGCAGGTGGAAGGGGTCTCGCCATCATCATCAGGTCAGCGAGTGTTATCTCCACATCAGGTGGAAGGGGCCTCGCATTCTTCATCAGCAGAGGCAGTATAGGAGGGCAAACAGCCCATGGTAGAGAAGGAGAGAGCCGGTGACACACAGGTTGACATCATTGATCTTGATGCTCGCTCCCCCACTTCAGATTTGCATGAGATCATCCGACAGAGAGAGGCGGAAAACCGCTTCTACAGTAGAAGCTCAACATGGCCCAATGGACAATAAACTATCTTGAGCAGCGCAACAAGCAACTTGAGGATGAGAAAGAGTTGGATGAGCTGTGGATGATTCGAAGTGATCGAGTCATCAACCGTAGGAGGCCCGGTGACTTGCTGCCCAAGGAGAGGGAATCCATGCTTATCCGGGTGAATACACACTTAGAGGAGCTATTGGCTAAGGCCAATTGGAACAACAAGTTGCTAAGAAACATGAAAAATCATTATTGGGCAAGAATGCATGTTTGCAAGGCGAAGATGAAAATTCTTCAAAGGAGGTTGACCAAGGCTCCCAAAGGAAGGAAGAAGACCAACCCGCTTCGTATCTTGGCTGAGGCCTCACTCACTCACCATGGTACTCATTATCTTCCTCCTAGCAGCAAACCCAAGAGATTTTGAGGCATTTTTGGCATTTTTTGGAATTTTACAGGTTTTGGCCACTCGACTCGTCTCACCCCATACGAGACGAGTCGTCGATACAGCTCGGAACGGGGAAAACTCTACATGGTTGGATTTTTCTTGTAAAAATACATTGCCTATGGATGGGTTTCAGATTTTATGAAGATTTGGGCTCCCAAAAGCTCAAAATACATGCAAATTTTGACTTTCTGCCCCTTTTTGAGTTGCAGAAAACCTTGGGAGATTTGATTTTTGAGGGGTCAAATCAACTCCAAATTCAGAAATTCCGGTTGGGTTGGAAAGTAGACTTCCAGACCTTTCCAATGAGCTCTCCTACATCTGATTTGGACTCCGGGAAGGCCCTCAAAAAGCGCTGCCAAAAGGTGCGACCGGTAGAGCCAGAGGTGCGACCAGTAGAGAAAAATTTGCCAGTTTTTGACCAGTTCGGCCAGCTAAGCACAGTTTTCACTTGGGTTGACCATTTGGACATGTAAATTGATGGATTTTTGTGTAAATTTCATGGCATTAGATACTTTTACTCTTCTTAACCACTTCTAGAAGCTTCTTTGATGTAAATGGTAAATATTTAATGCATGGATAGGTTTCCTAAGTTTTAGAGGCAAGTTGTTGTGTTGGCCTATTATCTAGTGATTAATTTAGAATTAGTTGCAACAGCTCCTAGGACGCTGAGCTCGACCCCTAGAGGTGGGGAAAGGAGTTAGATCTTCTATATTATCCCTTCTCTTACTCATTTTCATGGTTGGACTCTTGAGGGAGAAGCTCCTATTATATATTTTACTTGTATCTCTGCAATTTGAGGAAAAGGAAGACCAGGGGTTTAGACATCATTGTGGATTCTTGTGGATTATTGTGTTGATGGTGTGTTTCCTAATTTTCATTGTAAGTGTGTTTATGTGTTCCATCTCTCATTCTACTGCTGCTAATTAAACAAAAGAAGTGATAAAGTTTGAATTCATGCATGCCATGCTCAGCTTTCAATTTTGTTTAATATTTATGTTTTCCACTGTCTAGAGAGGATTCAAATTCATTGTTTGCCCTCTTTAGCTTCTCTTCTTCTCTCCTTGATCATCCATCTCAGCTAAAGGCATCAGCACAAACTCCTACCCTGCCCCAAAGACCCACCTGCAAAAACTGAGCTCAATCCCCGCACCCTGAATTGCACTCCCTCCAATTGCCACCAAAAACCCCAAAAACTTTAAATCAACCCTCCTTATCAGTTTACTAGCCTAATATCTGTGTTACCGTGATTGGTCATCTCTTCCCATTGAAAATTTAACGAGATTGACCGGAGAGAGCCTTCTCATACCCCGTAGGGCTAGCTACGAGGTGAAATGGTTTGATGTTGCCTTGAAGGTTTGCCTTTCTCAGCCTGAGGTGAAATCTCAAGCGCTAACACACTCAAACAATCCATCAAATCATCCATGCAAGGTAAAGGAAATCTATACCTGATAGTGATCTTGTTTATGGCTCTGGAATCAATACACATACGCCATTCACCTCCTTTCTTTGGATTGAGTACTCTTGGTACAACACATGGACTAAGACTTTCTCTTATTAGTCCCTTATCCATCAGTACTTGCACTTGTCTTCCAACTTTTGCATTCTCTTGAGGAGTTAATCTATGTGTTTCTTTGTTTGGAAAACTTGCTCCTAGTATTAGGTCAATATGATGACTAATACTCTTGATTGGTGGCAACGCATTTGGAAACTCATCCACAATAATATTAGCAAAATCATTCAACAGAGTTTTGATTTCTTCAGGTAGATCATCTAAGTTTGTGGAAGTCAAAATTACCTTAGGTCTCCCTATGAGAGAAAAATGCATTTCTTCACCTTTTCCAACGTCTTGCAACAACTCCTTTTCACTCATCAGCATAACATTATTTCCAATTTTTCCTTTGTCAGCTTCATCCTTCAATGGCAGTAGTGTATGTTTATTTCCATCCTTCTCCAGAGTGTAAGTATTTCTTCTCCCATCATGAATAGATTTCCTATCAAACTGTCAAGGTCTTCCCAACAACACTTGGCATACATCCATTGGCATTATATCACACAATATCACATCCTTATAAGTACCAATCTATATCTCTACCTTGCGTTGTTTTGTCACAATAACCTGATGTCCTTTTTGCAACCATGACACTTGTAAGGAGTAGGGTGTATTGTCTTCACTAATCCTATATTGTCCACCATTTTTGTAGAAACAAGTTTATCAGTGCATCCACCGTCAATTATCACTTTACAACATTTTCCTTTGGATTTGCATGTAGTTCTGAATAAACTCTTTCTCTGAGATGGTTCTCTAGTCTCTTTCTCTGCCTTAAGCAATACCCTTTTCAACAACAGGGATTCTCCTACTTCAAGGGGTTCTTCCTTGTCTGCAATTTGAGGCCTTTCTTCCTTTTCCTTAGCCACATTCACATTCCTCTGACTTGTTTATTTATTATGAGGACAGTCCCATTATCCATGTCCCCATTCTCCACATGTACAACACCGAATATCTCTTCCTCAGCCTCTTCCCCTCGGTGCAAATCTTCCTCTACTGAAGTCTCCTCTCTGTGGTGGTCTACTACTTGAACTTCCTGCTTCACTGTGAGTGTGCTGAAATCTTGGTTTGGTAGTTCCTCTAGCTCTTATTGAACTTTTCCCTCTATTCCTCTGATTTTGTTTCCTCAACATCTTCTCTTCTGCCTTCAAACTTGCTTGATAGGCATCTTCAATTGTCTTCAGAATCAGCAAGCTGATCTCATCCTATATGTCATATCTCAAGCCATTGATGTATCTGGATACCTTCTCCATGTCATCCTCTGCATGTCCTGCTCTAATACTCAGCCTATAAAACTCTTTTGTATATTCTTTGACAAGCATTCCTTTTTGCCTTAAATTCTATAACTGTTTGAAAAGATTTAACTGATAACATTTTCGCATAAATTTGGCTTTCATTTTACTCACCATTTTATCCCATAGTTTGATCTTGGACTTTCCTTTTCTTGCTCAGGATGTTTGTAGTTCATACCACCAGATCGTTGCATGACCCTTCATTCTGGTAACTACAAATTTCACCTTCTTTTTATTATCGACCTCCTTATAGTCAAAATATTTTTCCAATGAACTGATCCAGTCCATCAACTCTTCTGCATTGGGACTCCCTTCGTACAAAGGAATTTCCACCTTTAGTTTTCTACCTACTTTAGCCAACATATTGATAACTTTGGTAGTTTCAATTTCCTCCTCTTCTTCTTTAGCACCGAAAACTCCTTCATCAGGTGCTCTCCTCTGAGCAGTCTCCATTGTGTCCATCCTTGTACGCTGACTCCGGATCTCATCCAGTAGAACTGCATTTGCTTCAAGTCTTCCTCGACCTATGCCAACTCCTCTCCTCAGTGGCATGTTTATTGCAGTGAAACTCAATCTCTGGGCTGTGATACCAAAATGACGCAGGAGGTTGATGAAATAAGATGGTAGTATAAAAATAGACTAATGGTTAACTTTATAACCAATCAGCTGCATTTAAACGGATTTTGTACGTGGTTTATTTTTCCGTGAGGGTCCCACTTTTCTCATTAAACACCATTGGTCCCACTTTTCCTTTACCTTTTAACAAGCACTTCACTCTGCCTCGTTGATATCCTCTCTTTAGATCTAACGACTATTGCTTTCCCTGATCGCCAACTAGCTCATCGATTTTCCACCATCGATCTGCTTTGTTCGATCCAACGGTCGTCGCACGATCTCACGCGGACTCTAGCACGGTCGTTATCACTTTGGAGGCATGCGACAAAATTTGTTTCTCTCTCCTTTGTCTACTACATGTCGAGCTCTAAGGTTAATCACGCGAACTCAGAATATTACCACTTACCACTTGATAGGCACGTGAGATACCACTTATGGTTTTCCCGAATACTACCACGTGCATAAATCAAAACTTTAATAAAAGCGCTTAAACAGAGGTTTAGTGATTAATATCGATATTAAGTTTAAACATGAATTGGCAGCAATTTACAAATAAACACATAAAGTTTGTGGTTTATAAATAAAGCATTAAAAATAGGGAAATACCCAATTAAGGTCCAAAACAAAGATTCACAGATGAAAATGAAATTCTGCACCGGGATTTAACACGCAACACCAGACTCATTCAATTATTCAATAAAATAGGAATTACAAGGTCTTGGCCCTCTCGGCTCAATTACACTAGTTTATTTGACCTCTGTCTCAATCTCAAACCCTATATGTCACTCAAACACTCGCTTACTAACTCAATTCTCTATCATCTCAGCTAATCCTTCTCCATTACATTCTTTTCTCTTTTATGATTCAAATCCTAGACTAACTACATTGACAACTCGATCCATATTTTAATCAATCTAACAATTAAATCTCTATTCTCAAGCTCTATTACACACCTACACTAACAACTTATCCCTTAGTCTAAAAATAATACAATATTCTAATTAATAAAATAACTAAATATAAAGACAAATTCGGGAGACCCAACTCTCTCTATTAAAACTGATTTTTGACCATTCAGGCCAATGAAATTCATCTCATTTAGCCACAACATGTGAACAAACAATCACATTGCTAGCTAAGTCTGGATGCTCCTGCATCACAAGCTTATGAGGTAGGATGGAGGCTCCGGGCACTGTTGATGAAAACTGTGCAGGAGTCACTAGGTGATGAAGATGGGAAATTTGGATTGACAGTGACCCTTCGCGAGGTCTGGCTCAGCTGGAGGAAAAAAATGCGTAGTTTTTGAGAGGAATAGTCAAGGTTGCGAAAAGGATGGGTAGGAAAAATCTGCGCAATTTCTGAAACGAGTGGGCAATGGGAGCTTGGCAGCAAAAACTACACAATTCCTGAGGGGAACTAGTAGTCAGTTGTTGGGTCACTAGTAGCAAAAATTGTGCAATCCTTGAGGGGAACTAGCAGTAAACTATTGGGATCTTGGCAACAAAAACTTCGCAATTCCTGGAGGAAATCGACAATTAGCTGCTGTATCTTGGGAGAAAAACTGCGCAATTCTTGGAGGGAACTATTAGTCGGTTGCCAGGAGCTGCTCGTGAGAAAAACTACACTAATGTTGGGAGGCTGGCCTGCTGGTCACCTATACACAATTTCTGAGCTGAGTGGACTGCTAGGCAGCAAAGGCTTTCTCATGAAATCTGCTCAATTTTCTGGGTGAGCAGCCAGTCGACTATCGGGAGGGATGGCTGGAAAAACTGCGTAATTTTCTGAGGGAGACAAGGATGGGCACTAGGTGTCGGTCGGGCTTGTCTGCGCAATTTTCTCTGTCAATAGAGCGGGAAAGGTCTGTAGCCTCTGCGCAATTTTTGAGGGGAGTCAGTACCAGGGTAGTTGCTGGGTCAAACTCTCTGGTTGACCAACATGGAGGTTGATTGATTGCTTGTGGACAACGCAACTTGAAATGGCTTTCTTGGTGCTTTTGCGCTGTTCCTGGTGACACTCAATTGAGTCAATGGTGGAGTGATGGTACACCTGTCATAGGGGAATCCGGTCGTCAAAACTTCAACAAAGTGACTAAGTGTGTGAACAAGCGAAAGATGCATACATGATCTTCCAAATACACACTTACATGACTTGACGATGAGACAACTCAAGCCATCCAAACACATGTGCTCAACATGACTGACCGATGGTGTAAGTGACAAGCATGGTAGTTGCGATTGATCATTGGTGTACCCTAACGATGCTTGTGCGATATTGAATGTGACTCCATGTGTGAGTGTAATATATGTTTTCATAGCGAACACAACAAGTACACACAAAGTGAAGACTTTGAGTATAACTAGAACATGGTCACAAGCATGACTTTGACATGAACATGCAAAAACTTGGGTGAAATGATCAAGAAAGGTAGGTGCGAAGACTCACACGAGTTCACAAAGTGAACCTGAGTGTGCAGTCATCAAGTGAAACTCTCAAGGGAGGCTCCGAAATTGGGTGCAGGGAAACATTTTGGAGGGTGGTTGTAGCCGCTACAACAAGATGATAAATAAAAATTATCATAATGACAAAATTCTATTCCAAAATCATATCCAATGACATTTTCATTTTTCTTGAACTAAATTTAATTTTTTGTAACTTTTTCCATTGTTTAAATTTACTTGAAATATGAGATTTAGTTCCAACCTTTTTTTTTTTTTATATAAAATTTTGAAATTTAACTTTTATGAAATTAAATCACAAGAGGAGAAGTTAAATTAAATTAAATTATCTTTTATTTTTTCAAATTAACTTTTTTTTAAATTTATATATATTTTTAATTTAAAATAATTCGATTAAAGTAATAAATAAATGTAGTACCCCTTAGTGAAGTTTAAATATTTTAATTTACTAAATTACTATAATGACTTGGAAAATTGTGGGCCATATAGGAGGCAAAGTATGAATAGGTAATAAACATAAATGTTTATTTTATTCTAAATTTCATTAATAAATTTGGTTAGGGTTAGCCATGGAAATTACAGAGGGAAAATATGCTAAATTAGAATTTCACTTACTAGACAGTTAGAAGACAATTATGCTTCTCCTTAGAGATAAATCATCTCAGTTAGGGGAAAGGGAGCCAAGAGGGTATGAGGAAAAAATCTTGAGGGAACATAGTGACTTGGAGCCTAGTCAAAGGAGGTCCAAGAGAGGAAACTAAAGTTGAAAACTTGATACCTTAGACAAGATGTTGTTAAGGTAGGTAGAATTCTAGTACTAGGAAAAAGAAATTCTTGAGTTGGTTGGCCAATGGAATTCCCAGATAGACCTGTGAGGTTTTTGAAATCCTGGGCATGACCTGGTGTGGTCAGATAAGCCCTAGGTGGACTTGGTCTGGTCCCTGTCAAGATAATTGTTGTGGAAGTGAAACTGGCTTGGGGGAAGTTCTCATAGAGTCTACTTGTACTCATTGGTTGGGTGGAGTAATATTTTCTCCTTTCTAGTTTTTGTGTTGGCCTAGATAACTTAAAACAAATAAGTATTGTGTGTAACCTTTGTTTTATGTTTTGTTTCCTTCCAGCCATAAATGGTCTTATGTGGGTGTTATGTTATGATTATGTTAAATGGTAAAAGTTTGATTGTGATCTGATATGAAACGTAACTGATAGAATAACTAATTCTTACAGTTAGCTAGATTAGTCTCTAGGCTTATCCAGACAAATACCAAAAGCCAAAGATAGTTTTTAGCTATAAATAATAGGATTGGAGGAAGAAAGATAGGCCTTGGACTAGGCCCATGTTGTTCCATCATAATAATAAGTAATTAAATCTACAGACAAATGATTGAACACAAAATACCAAATATATATAAATGGATCACTGCTATTTTGTATACTCTTTCCAGAAATAAAATAAAATATATAGTTGTTGTAACCCTTTTAAGGCAGAACTTGTTAAGGCTTAGAAAGCATGTTGGAACTGTTTAGGACCTGTTAAAAGATAAGATATTTTAGAGGAAAGTTAATATATATATATATAAAGAAAATAGTAGTGGTAGGACTCTGAGACTATTTCCAAGTATGATTATATTTACACTATTGAAAACATGGGGCTAATACAATAAACACAGGATTCAAACTAATCCCTTCCATAAGAAAATTTTGTTGAAGGAGCATGAATATTTTGGTCTAGACTAACCCTGTTTAATAAAGGCAATATATAAAACAAAGGAAGAAGATTTTTTTTACATTGTGAAACCCGAAAGGTTTGCATAAAATAATTAACTAGTGAATTATCAAATTGCATCATTGGGAAGAACGTCAAATAAATATTATTAGAAATGAAATTTTGAACCATCTTTTACAAAATTAAATTGTCAAACTCAAGTAACATTGCAGATATTGAATGGTGTATGTATCTCTCTCTCTCTCTCTCTCTCTCTCTCTCTCTCTCTCTCTCTCTCTCTCTCTCCTCTCTCTCTCTCTATATATATATATATATATATATATATATGTAAAATTTCAAATGTTTAGTAAAATACTTTTGACTCAGAACACTTATCAAACACTTTTTTTTTCATATATGGGAAACTCGTTGCAGTTGTATCTATTGGAAAATAGATACAAATATTTTTCATATTTTCCAATAGATACAACTGCAACGAGTTTCCCATATATATATATATATATATATATATATTATATATATAATATATATATATATATATATATATATATATATATGTAAAATTTCAAATGTTTAGTAAAATACTTTCGACTCGGAACACTTATCAACACTTTTTTTTTCATATATGGGAAACTCGTTGCAGTTGTATCTATTGGAAAATAGATACAATATATGTTCATATTTTCCAATAGATACAACTGCAACGAGTTTCCCATATATGAAAAAAAAGTGTTGATGAGTGTTCCAAGTCGAAAGTATTTACTAAACATTTGAAATTTTACAAAAGTTGATAGGCCAAGAACTAACTTCACAAAATACAATCATTTTGAAAATTTCATGGAACCTTAAGAACCCCAGTTTAGGGGTAGGCCAATAACTAGGTGCGACCTCCCCAAAGATTGACCTGGGAGATAAAGAATAATTATTAAGAAGAGAACATGGCTTAAGCTATATGAAAACTTGAATCTTTAATCGAATCGAGTTAGCTGCTCCAGAAGAGGGAAAAACCCACCTGCGGAAAAAAACCCGACCAGACAATTAGTGAGGGTAATGATGAGTTATAAGTGGTTATAAGATTTAACCAAAAGAAGAAATTTCTAATGTGAAAGATTGTCTCTTGTACCTATAGGATTGATGAAAAACTGAGAGAAAATAGGAGTAAATCATGCTTAGTAAGCAAGGGAAATTAACCTAAGAACTTAAAACCCTAAGCTAAATCTACCTAATCCTTCGTATATGGGCATGGTTAGGTAAAAGTATAACTTTTTTACATCTGAGATAAGTAAGAATTCGAAGAGTGCCATCGAAATTTGGTCTTCGCAAAACTCTATCTTTCACTCAAACTCTCGCTTACTCACTCAATTCTCTATCATATTAGCTAATCCTTCTCCATTACATTCTTTTCTCTTTTATGAGTCAAATCCTAGACTAACTGCATTGACAACTTGATCCCTATTTTAATCAATCTAGCAATTAAATCGCTATTCTCAAGCTCTGTTACACACCTACACTAACAACTTATCCCTTAGTCTAAAAATAATACAATCTTCTAATTATTACAATAACTAAATATAAAGACAAATTCGAGAGACCCAACTCTCTCTATTAAAACTGATTTTATCCAAGCCAATGAAATTCATCTCGTTTAGCCACAACATGTGAACAAACAATCACATTGTTGGCTAAGTCTGGATGCTCCTGCATCACAAGGTGACGAGGCAGGATGGAGGCTCCAGGCACTGTTGATGAAAACTGTGCAGGAGTCACTGGGTAATGAAGATGGGAAATTTGGATCGATAGTGACTGTTCGTGGGGTCTGGCTCAGCTAGAGGGCAAAACTGCACAGTTTTTTAGAGCAATAGTCAAGGCTGCGTAAAGGATGGGCAAGAAAAATCTACACAATTTCCAAACGAGCTGGCAGCGGGAGCTTGGCAGCAAAAACTACACAATTCTTAAGGGAACTGGTAGTTAGTTGTTGGGTCACTAGTAGCCAACATTGCACAATTCTTGAGGGGAACTAGCAATCAACTGTTAGGAGCTTGGCAACAAAAGCTACGTAATTCTTGGAGGGAACTAGCAGTTAGCTGCTAGAGCTTGGCAGCGAAAACTACACAATTCCTGGAGGGAACTGTTAGTCGGCTGCCAAGAGCTACTGGTGGGAAAAACTACACTGATTCTGGGAGGCTAGCCCACTGGTCATCTCTACATAGTTTCTGAGTTGAGCGGACTGCTGGGTAGTGGAGGCTTGCTCATGAAAACTACATAAATTTCTGGGTGAGAAGCTGGTCGACTGTTGGGAGGGCTGGATGGAAAAAATACATAATTTTCTAAGGGAGACAGGGACGGGAATTAGGTGTCCGTCCGGCCTGTCTCCGCAATTTTCTCAGTCAATAGAGTGGGAAAGGTCTACAGCCTCTACGCAATTTTTGAGGGGAGTCAGTCCCGGGGTGGTTGCCGGGTCAAACTCTCTGGTTGACCAACATGGAGTTTGATTGATTTTCTTGTGGACAACGCAACTTGAAATGGGTTTCTCGGTGCTTCTACGTTGTTCTTGTTGACAGTCGATTGAGTCGATGGCGGGGTGATGGACAAGCTTTCAGAGGGGAATCCAATCGTCAAAACTTCAAGAAAGTGACTAAGTGTGTGAATAGGCGAAAGATGCATACGTGATCTTGCAAATGCACACTTACATGACTTCACGACGAGATGACTCAAACCATCCAAACACACATGCTCAACATGACTCACCAACGGTGTAAGTGACAAGCACGACACTTGTGATTGATCATTGGTTGACCGTGACAATGCTTGTGTGATATTAAATGTGACTCCATGTGTGAGTGCGACAAATGTTTTCATAGTGAACACAACAAGTACATATGAAGTGAAGACTTTGAGTATGACCAGAACATGGTCGAGCATGACTTTGACATGAACATGAAAAAGCTTGGGTGAAATGATCAAGAAAGGTGGGTGCGAAGACTCACATGAGCTCACGGAGTGAACCTGAGTGTGTACAGTCATCAAGTGAAACTCTCAAGGGAGGCTCCAAAATTAGGTGCAAGGCAAAATTTTGGAGTGTGGTTGTAGCCGCTACAACACGACGATAAATAAAAATTGGAATAATGACAAAATTCTATTCCAAAATAATATCCAATAACATTTTCATTTTTCTTGAACTAATTTTTTTTTTTTTGTAACTTTTTCCATTGTTTAAAATGACTTGAAATATGAGATTTAGTTCCAATCATTTGTTTTTATAAGATTTTGAAATTAAAATTTTATGAAATTAAAATCAGAAGAGGAGAAGTTAAATTAAATTAAATTATTTTTTATTTTTTGAAATTAACTTTTCTTTAAATTTATAAATACATTTTAATTTAAAATAATTTGATTAACGTAATAAATAAATGTAGTACCCCTTAGTGAAGTTTAAATATTTTAATTTACTAAATTACTATAATGACTTGGTAAACTGTGGGCCACATAGGAGGCCAAGTATGAATAGGTAATAAACGTAAATGTTTATTTTATTCTAATTTTCATTAATAAAATTGGTTAGGGTTAGCCATGGAAATTACAAAGGGAAAATATGCTAAATTAGAATTTCACTTACTAGACAGTTAGAATACAATTATGCCTCTCCCTATAGATAAATCATCTCAGTTAGGGGAAAGGGAGCCAAGAGGGTGCGCGGAAAAAATCTTGAGGGAACATAGTGACTTGGAGCCTGGTCAAAGGAGGTCCAAGAGAGGAAACTAAAGTTGAAAACTTGATACCTCAGACAAGATGTTGTTAAGGTAGGTAGAATGCTAGTACCAGCAAAAATAAATTCTTGAGTTGGTTGGCCAATGGAATTCCTAGTTAGACCTATGAGGTTTTTGAAATCCTGGGCATGACCTAGTGTGGTCAGATAAGCCCTAGGTGGACTTGGTCTGGTCCCTGTCAAGAAAATTGTTGTGGAAGTGAAAGTGGCTTAGGGGAAGTTCTCGTAGAGTCTACTTGTACTCATTGGTTGGGTGGAGTAATATTTTCTCCTTTCTAGTTTTTGTGTTGGCCTAGCTAACTTAAAGCAAATAAGTATTGTGAGTAACCTTTGTTTTATGTTTTGTTTCCTTCCAGTCGTAAATAGTCTTATGTGGGTGTTATGTTATGATTCTGTTAAATGGTAAAAGTTTGATTGTGATCTGATATGAAACATAACTGGTAGAATAACTAATTCTTACAGTTAGCTAGATTAGTCTCTAGGCCTATCCAGATAAATACGAGTAGTGAAAGATAGTTTTTAGCTATAAATAATAGGATTGGAGAAAGAAAGATAGGCCTTGGACTAGGCCCATGTTGTTCCATTAGAATAATAAGTAAATAAATCTACAGACAAATGATTGAACACAAAATACCAGATAGATATAAATGGGTCACTACTATTTTGTATACTCTTTCCAGAAATAAAATAAAATATATAGTTGTTGTAACCCTTTTAAGGCAGAACTTGTTAGGGATTGGAAAGCATGTTGGAACTATTTAGGACCTGTTCAAAGCTAAGATATTTGAGAGGAAAGTTATATAATATATATATATATATATATATATATATATATATATATACTATATATGATATATATAGAAATAAGTAGTGGTGGGGGACTCCAAGACTGTTTCCAAGAATGATTACATTTACATTATTGAAAGCATGGGGCTAATATAATAAACACAAGATTCAAACTAACCCCTTCCATTAGAGAATTGTGTTGAGGGAGCATGAATATTTTGGTCTAGACTGACCCTATTTAATAAAGCCAATGTATAAAACATAGGAAGAAGATTTTTTTTTTTACATTGGGAAACCTGAAAGGTTTGTATAAAATAATTAACTGATGAATTATCAAATTGCATTGTTGGGAAGAACGTCAAATACATATTATTAGAAATGAAATTATGAACCATCTTTTGCAAAATTAAATAGTCAAACTCAAGTAACATTGCGTATATTGAATGGTGTAAATATATATATTATATGTTCATATTTTCCAATAGATACAACTGCAACGAGTTTCCCATATATGAAAAAAGGTGTTGATAAGTGTTCCAAGTCGAAAGCCTTTATTAAACATTTGAAATTTTACAAAAGTTGATAGGCCAAGAACTAACTTCACAAAATACAATCATTTTGAAAATTTCATGAAAACCCTAAGAACCCCAATTTAGGGGTGGGCGAATAACCAAGTGCGACCTCCCCAAAGGTTGACCTGGAAGACAAAGAATAATTATCAAGAAGTGAACATGGGTTAAGCTATATGAAAACTTGAATCTTTAATCGAATCGAGTTAGCTTCTCTAGAAGAGGGAAAAACCCACCCGCGGAAAAATAAAACGACCAGATAACTAGTGAGGGTAATGACGAGTTATAAGCGGTTATAAGATTTAACCAAAAGAAGAAATGGCCAATGTGAAAGATTGTATCCCGTACCTATAGGATGGATGCAAAACCGAGAGAAAATAGGAGTAAATCCTGGTTAGTAAGCAAAGCAAATTAACCTAAGAACTTAAAATCCTAAGCTAAATCTACCCAATCCTTCATATACGGGCATGGCTAGGTAAAAGTATACCTTTTTTACATCTGAGACAAGTAGGAATTCGAAGAGTGCCATCGAAATTTTGTCTTCGAAAAACCCTAAAGCAACATCAGAGGACAACCATCCTCAAGAATAAAAAAAAAGAAAATAAAAGTAAGATGAGATGATACAACATCCAGAAACAGTCACATGAAAATAATACTTTCTCTTCAAACTAAAATTCTCCATCAAATTGATAATTTAAGTGAAGGTTTCCTTAGCTAAGTAACTCATACCTTTTTGCAATATGCCTTTCATATCTCTGTGATTCTTGTTGAGTGAAGGGAGGGAAGTGATTGAGGAGCATATGTATTCCAGACATGGTGGAGTGAGTAGTTGCAAAGCTCTTCCTGTAGTTACCCCATAACCAACTCCCACACCTCCTTGCCCTTGATTGCAACCCTAGAGGGTGTGAGCTATGGATTGTTTGACACCTCAAGAGAACCCTAAATTGACACGATTATAGAGATGGAGAATCCCAATGCTCGATAACTATCACTTATTGAATGTTCATGAAGGACAAGAGACTGCACAATGTTATGATCATCAGATAGGTTAGCATATGCATAAACATGATCATAATGCGAGTTAGAAAGAGTTATGTATCATGTTGAACCATTGAATCTATCTTAATATAACCAAAACTCCACCTCATGTTGTGGCATTAAAATATGTGGCCATCCCAATTTTAATCAAAAGCAAAATAAGACATTGTGACAAATAAACGTTAATATGTACATGTACTAAACAATGAATAACATTAATAATCAATGATGTTAGTTTTCGACTGGCAGAGAAGAGGTAGAGAGTCAAATATTATGTGTAGGCCCTATATATACAAAATGAAATATTTAACATTAATTACAACCAGAATTAAGGTAATCAAGGGATTGCATAATGGAGCATCAATGTTCCAATTTTATTTATTTATTTTTACTAGATTGGTGCATGAGTTAGAGACATTACAATAAATTTATATAACATTATATAGTGAAAAGGGATGAGAAATGAATTTATGTCTATGGAAGACAAAGCCACATAAGGATGGCTCTGTAAGTAGAACTAGGGTTTGTGCTAAGGTTGGGCGTTGGTAACCATGGTGGACCGTGGAGGAGGGAGTTCGGCTCCCTCCTATAGTCAAATAGCTATGAATAGAGGCAAGGAAATGATTTGAACAACTTTAAGAAACCAACAGAGGTGATAATTGAGGACACCAACACGGGAAATATTACAAACCATGAACAGAGGGGAAATCATGAGGAAGACAACCGGGAGAAGAGGAAAGAGGGTAACAGTCAGAAAGCTGCACCCCTGAGGGCGACAATGGTCTACAAACCCAAGACAACCATCACTCCTAGGGTCATTTTGAGTGACCCAACGCTACAGGTACACAAATATCACATGGCGGAACATGTGATCATATGCAAATTTATGGGGATTTGGCCGACAGAGAAGGCTTTACATGCATGGATAAGGAACCACTAGAAACCCAAAGGGGAAATAAACCTGTACCTAGGATCCAAGGGTATTTTTATGGTGGTGTTCACAAGCTTAGAAGATAAAGATAGAGTGTTCGAGGGAGGACATACTTCTACGTTGATGCAGGCCTTTACATGCGACCATGGGTGATAAATTTTGTCCCAAAATGAGAAACATTCACCTCAGTACCAGTATGGATAAGACTATACTCCCTTCCTTTAGATTATTGGCTATTAGAGTCTTTGAAGGCTATTGGCAATAAACTAGGTCATTTTATAAAGAGATCAGATGTGACATTAAGAGGCAAATACACATCTTTTGCCCACATCTGTGTGGAAATGGACCTATTTGGAGCACTCCCAGAAGATATCATTTTAGAAGTTTATGATGAAGAATGGGTACAGAAGGTAGACTATGAGCAAATCCCATTTAGATGTCATAAATGCCATGAACATGGGCACCTTAACAGAGACTGGCCATCAAATAAAGTGGAAAACAACAAAAGAACCACCACAAGTAAAAATGTCGAGAGTTTTACCAAGGTAGGGGGAAAGGGGAAAGGAGGAAAGTGGAATCAAAATAAAATCAATGAGAATGGACAAAGAAGCCACAACAGTTTCAAAATCTTAGAAGAAGATACAAGAAATAATGGGGAAAACCAAAGATCGGAAACTAAAACAGATGAGAAGGATAGGGACACTAGTATGGAGGACATACCAGAGAACAACCAGCTACAGGATGACATATCAAGAATGGTGGAGCTCGATAGGGACCATGAGATGACCCCAAGTGAGGCAGGAATGGAGGATCAGGAACTACAGGAGATTCTTGAAAAGGAAAACTTGGATTTGAAAAAATTTCTAGAACAGGGTATTAGCAAAGGAGTTGAATCCCTACCAAAGTAAGAGTTTAATAGGGTTCAGCAGCTCTTCCTATGGCGCTCACAGTCGAATAGTTCTGGAGTCAAAAGAAACCATGATAGCCAGGAAAATAAAGGAATGAAGATAATGGAAGAAACACAAGGACAATCCTCCAAGAACCTGGGTAGGAAAAGAGGAAGGAAAAAATAGAATGAGCTGCTGACAGAATGTGGAAAACTCATGATCAACTCAGGTAAGATGAAAGATCTCACCAGTTATTCTTTTACAAGCCTATCTTAATGAATTTTACAACATGGAATATTAGGGGTCTAGGAAGTAAAAGGAAACAAAGAAATCTTAGCAGTAGAATAAAATAAGAAAAACCAGAAATCGTGTTCATTCAGGAAACTAAGTGCTTGATGGATAAAATTAGAGGAAGCCACAGTCATTGGTTAAATAGGTATGAGTATCTAGAGGTTAAGGCAAACAACTTAGCAAGAGGGATTCTAATGCTTTGGGACCCCCTTAAACTTGGCATGTTGGACGCGGAAGCATCCAGGAACTATCTTTCTATGGTAATACAACCTGTGGGTGATAAGGAAATTTACATGATGACAAATGTCTACGGACCTCAAACACTAGAAGAAAAATTCAAGCTTCTCACTTCCCTGGAGAAGCTCAAAGGAAGACATTCTAATCTACCCTAGATTCTAGGAGGAGATCTCAATATGATAAAATCTCTTACAGAGAAAAAAGGAGGCTCCAGAGCACTAGGAAGAGACTCCATTGCCTTTCAGAACTTCATTGATAACATGAAATTAGTGGATGTTGAAACAATAAATGGCATCTTCACCTGGAACAACAAGAGAGGGGGGGCTTCTCAAGTTGCCTCTAAACTGGATAGATTTTTAATCTTAGAGGACCTTTTTCGCACAGGCCCTGACATGTCCGCTGTTATCCTTCCATTTGGATGATAAAACCACTCGCCTATCCAACTTGAAGCCACTTTCATTGGTTCACCGAGAAACATACGCTTTAGATTTGAAAATGTTTGGCTCTCTCACCTGGACTTCACCAGCAACATTGAGAAATGGTGGATGGAAAAGTTGCCCTGTCAAGGCACTAAAATGTACATGCTACAACAAAGAATTAAACACATCAAAGTCAGACTCAAAGATTGGAACAAAAAGCAGTTTGGTGACATTTTCAAAGCCAAAAAATAACTTGAACAAAAAATCCAAGGGATCAATCAACTTATGATCACAGATGGCTTTACCGAGGAAAGGAATACACAATCTGCTGTTCTTCAGAAGGAATGGGATGATAGATGCAGGCAAGAGGAGATTTTCTGGAGACAAAAATCAAGAGTTCAATGGATCAAAGATGGGGAAAAAACACAAAGTTTTTTCACAAGTCAACTTTAAGTCACAGGTCACATAACAGAATCCTGAAACTCAAAGATTCTGAAGGAAAAGAGCTTGTCACCCACAAAGAAATGGAATCTATCCTAGTGCAACACTTCCTTAGCATTGCAACGGAGCCGCTTTTAGACAGGTCACAGTTTATTAGGAAATTCACAAGGTACATCCCCAAGCTTGTAACAAGGGAAGACAATCATAATCTCAATCAGCCAACATCTGAAGATGAGGTCAAGGAAGTTATCAACGAGATGCAAAATGGGAAAGCTCCTAGCCCGGATGGTTTCAATGCAGATTTTTTCAAAGCCTGCTGGGAAACAGTTAAACAAGACATCCTGGATGTAGTGGAAGACTCAAGAAGATCCAAATCGGTCCCGAAGGCTCTCAATGCCTCTTTCATTGCTTTAATTCCGAAGTAGGAAAAATCCATCACACCAGACAAATTCAGACCCATAGCTTTAGGTAATGTGATGTACAAAATTATTTCCAAAGTAATTGCTAACAGACACAAGCCTCTCCTTCTAGCTCTCATCTTTGAAGAGCAAAGTGGTTATGTTGAAGGAAGACAGATTCTCAACAATATCATACAAGCACATGAGATGGTCCATTCTTTGAAAAACAACAAGCAAGCTGAAATGATCATACAACTTGACCCAGCGAAATCTTATGATAAGCTAAGCTGGTCTTATATCAAAGAAATGCTGAAAGCTTATGGTTTTGACCACAATTGGATTAGATGGGTTATGGCCCTGGTTTCCATGGCCAGTTTTTCAATCTTGCTTAATGGTTCGCCCCCAAGAACTTTCACACCCTATAGGGGACTAAGACAAGGATATTCGCTCTCCCCCTTCCTCTTTGTGCTCATGATGGAAGGGCTAGGCAGAGCGATAAAAATGGCAAGTGTTGAGGGAAGTATTCAGGGTTTAAAATTCACCACAGATGGTGCGGTGTCAACTCAATAGAAATTTTTGGATGATACTATGCTACAGGGCATTCCCATGGTCAACGAAGCCAAAGCCTTTAAAAAAGTCCTAAATGAATTTTCCATGGCTGCTGGTACAGAGGTAAGACTGAACAAACCTAAAGTTTTCTTTTTTAACACTGAAATTGCTATTCAAAGAAACCTCACTAGAATTCTAGGGTCCCAAAGGGATCAATTACCCTCTAAATACCTTGGAATCCCCCTTACAGACAAACCCCTGAGCAGGGAAGTGTAGGAGCCAGTCATTAACAAACTTCAAGATATGATAAGGAAGTGGGCATGTAGATCTTTGAATTTAGCAGGGCATCTTGTGCTTACAAAACCTATCCTACAGGCCATTCCTATCTTCACGATGTCAACTCTTCCAGCCCCTAAAGGAGTTTTGCAGAAGATCAAGAACATTCAAAGAGATTTTCTATTGGGCAAAGGGGAAGAGAAAAAGAAATGGGCCTTGGTAGCTTGGGATAAGCTCTGTAAACCTAAAGCCCATGGAGGTTTGGGGCTTCATGACCCCGAAACCCTTAGCGGAATCTCAGGTGTAAAGCTTTGGTGGAGATGGCTAAAGGAATCGACATCCCCTTGGGCCAAGATTTGGAAACAAAAATATGCACAAAATTGGCGGGAGAGGGATCATATTCGAATGTCTGGGCTCATCAAGGGCTCCCACATTTGGAATCTTTCTTGGGAAAATAGAGACATTATCCAGAAGCACAGCTTTTGGGAGATCCGAGATGGAAATTGGCAAGATTCTGGGAGGATAAATGGCAACAAGAACCAAATCTGTTCAGGGAAGAACTAATCGATCTCAAGAATGAGACTGACAACAAAGGTTTATATTTGGTTAAAGATTTCTAGGATCAGGGAAGTAACAGTGATAAATGGAGAACTTGGAAGGATCTAGGCTATAAGGAAGAGAGCCCTTTGAAAGCTCAGGCAAACTCTCTTGCTATGGAATTGGAACAAAGGAATATTTTGGTATGAACTTCGTCTGACCAACTACGATGGGGAAGGAACACAAAAGTTAAATTTAACCTCAAAGAAGCCAAACAGATAGCCATAGGGTGTGCTTATCAATACCTTGATAAGGCCTAGAAGAACCTTTGGCAGAAACCCCATTGGATGAAAATAAAATCTTCATGTGGTTGGTTCAGAAAAAGAAAATTCTAACTTGGGAGAATCTTCTAAAGAAAGGTTTTTTTGTCCCATCCAAATACTATCTTTGTGGTACACAAGAGGAGACGATGGGACACCTACTCAACCTTTTCCCTTTCACCTCAACCTTGTGGGATTGGGTGGCCTCAGTTTTTAGACAAACTAATAGGGACGTTCTCAGCATTGCCAACACTCTGAGCATTTGGAGAGGAAACTTCTCAAGCAATGAGCTCATAAACAACGCTTGGACTATGGTTCCAGGCTTCCTAATATGGAATTTCTGGAAAGAACACAATCGCAGAATTTTCAAAAGAAAAACTAACTCAACCCAGAATATTATTGCACAGATTTTAAGACATCTTAAAGATACTGTTGGTTCCATGTTATGAGGACCTACTAAGGAGCTGACTCGACCCAAGACAACTGTACAGTGTTGTAGTTGGGTCTCCAGTCCCTTGTTCCCCAGAGCATACACAAGGATGTTAGCTAGATAAAAGCTAGTAAAGGTTTGTGACAACCTCCACCTCATGGTTTCTTGAAAATTAACATAGATGGAGCCTCTAAAGGTAACCCAGGGATGGCGAGTATTGGTGGGGTCATCAAAGATGAGCAGGGGGTATAAAGGGTATCTTTCACAGTCATCTGGGAATAGCTACAAACAATATGGCAGAGCTCATTTCCTTAGAGCAGTGCCTGGAAATACTTATTGAGTCAAATTCTCATAATGTCATTATTGAAGCTGACTCAGAACTGGCTATTAATGCGGCCAAGCAAATCTGCAACAGAAAAGTAATTGAAAAATTTTCCAAATAGTGGTGACTTTTGCAGTTATTTCAGCGCATACATTCCCACCTTCAAACCCTGAAATCGGCCAGCCTCGTTCATGTGCGAAGAAAAACCAATATGCTAGCTAATCGTCTGGCGAATGAAGGAGTGGTTTGCAAATAAATTTACAAAATATATGGATGGGATTCAACACCCTTGGGAAAATTGTGGGAGGATTGTCAAAGACAGGCAGACAAAGACATGGAAGAACTCCATAACACCAGGTATGAACATGAAGGAAGACCAGAGGAAACTGGACAAAGTGGAAGTGTAAGCCTTTCTTAAGCAGCGAGAGAAGAAAACTGTGCAAAACAGAGTTCTCCACAGAAGAAAATTTCTTAGTAATCAGCAGGCATCTTAGCAAGGCACTGACCGTGGAGCCCAACTGCCTTCGCAATCGATTGGCTATCGGGTGGAAAAATAATCAGAGGATGACCACCTTTTCGGACTCGATGCCCTATAGATTGATGGTTTATATTCATCGGGTCCGATTTGGAAATTAAGGACTGTGCTGCTCTCCGCTCCGATATCACGAAGAAGCGTCAGATCTTCAGCGGCTAGATCGTATGGCTATCGGGCTCGAAAAGTGCTCGAAACTTTGGTTTCAAGCTGGACCTGAAATTTGTTTAAACTTTGGCTCTCTCTCCTTTTTCGATTCTGTACTCCGGGTAAGAGGAATGCTTGTCACCTTTTTTATTGTTTTATAACCATTGGATTCCACGAGATTCTGGATGGGGTTTTTTGTAAGCCTCCCGTTAAGGGTGTCAAATCTTCTTCGGGTTGTTTAGTCGGTTAACCTTTTTTGGGTTAGCCTGTGTTGGTACTTACCTTGTAATGCCTTGTAAATTATGTAATCTATCTTGCGGTTAATAGAAGGCTCCACTCTTATTTGACCAAAAAAAGAAAAGGGATGAGAAATAAAAATCAGAATAATTATAAGCATCTATTTCAATGTCATCTCCAGTAACATTTTTATTTTCTTGAATTGAATTTATTTTTTTATAACATTTTCTATTGTTTAAATTTATTTGTAATATGAGATTTAGTTCTAGTCAAATTTTAATTTTATAATATTTAGGAATTTTAATTTTATGAAATTAAAATCTCAATAGTAGAAGCTAAATAAAATTATTTTTATTTATATTTTTCCATAAAAGTTTATTTAAATTTATAAATATATTTAAATTTAAAATAATTTGATTAAAATTAATAAATAATAAATAAATTTATTTCAATAAATATTTTCATTTTAAAAATAAAACCAGTGTAGACCCATATACCAAGAGCCAATGGGGATCAAATCTCTTGAGGTTAAAACATCTTTAAGAGTGAAGAGAAATTTAATCCCACTTGACGCTTGTTAGATTTGGATTTAAGATGGATCTAAGCTGATTTAAAGAAAAGTAATTCTAAAACACTAGTTTCACTTAAATAGTTACTTTGGTTTAAAATAATTTATAATAAAAAATAAAAGATGCCCACTCCACTTAAATAGTTACTTTTGATTAAAAACAAATTATGATGGAAAATAGAGCATTTGTTCCACTTTAACTCTCAAATAGCCATAAAATAGGAAGTAGAATTAAATATATGTTGAATATTTTTAAATAAATGTTGGCATTGATGTCAACATGTTGGAGATGTTACTTGCCATGTGCATGTGTGATGGATGCTTGGCTTGATGGTCTTGTTAGTTGGAATCTATGTCAACATACTTATGATTAGACTTTGTGGAGGTAATGTGATGTTTAGTTGAGGTTGACATGCGTTAATTGGAGATGCTGCTACTACAAGAGATTGGAGTGTTTCTCTAGATGTTCCATGTGTCTCTACATGTCTTGGAGACATTAGATATGTTGCTACATGTGTTGATTCATGGCTGCTAGTGTTGGAAATGCCTCTATCAGTGATGGAGGAAGTTGGATAAATTAATGATGTTGTTGTAGGTGTTCAAGTTGCTCCTACAAGAGTTAGAGATGTTTCTACAAGTGTTGGATATGTTGTGGTTACTGCTTGAGGAACTAGAGGTGTTTGTCTTGGTGTTGAGATTGGCAGAAAAGGTCTTGCATGTCACTGACTTGTTCTTGGCCTATTTCATCAGTTGCAGACCTATTGCATAGGCTTAGGGAAGTGTTCATATGTTTAAGAAGATGGTCCAATAGGTGGCAAAGGTTCTGGGTTGAAGGACTAATGTTTTTACTAAGATTTTGCCCCACTCACATGGAGGATGGGTCATCAGTGCGGCTGGAAAGCTCCAGTCACTTGGAGACAGGCCTAAGGGACCGAATAGAAGGTCCAATCAATTTCATGTAGGATTGTGCATGTGACCAAGCCTTTTTGCTAGTTTTTCTCTGCATTCCTCATGTTGATCAACTAATTTTTATGTTGTTGTGACATTCTTGGTATACAAACTTCGATTTATGGTCAGAAATGTTCATGGGACCTCTAGAAGCCGATCAAAGTTGAAAATATCAAAAAGGCAACTGGAGTTAATGGTTGATTAATTCACTGAGATAAATTTGGATCAAATCAAGCATATGAACAAAGTTTTGATGCCTAGTAGTTATTGGCAATTATTGAGTTGAGCACTTGTATTCATCTACATATTCAAGAAATCTCATTGTGAGTATGGCTAATTCTGCTAGTGTGTTGAGTGAGAGTGAGCTTGGAGAAGAGCTTGCAAGTTGTGTGATTTTTTATGCATATTTTCTGAAACAGTTTGCAATTGTAGCACCAGATAGCTGAAGTGATATTTGTGTTGTGAGTGAATGAAGTGTCGATTGGAGTAGTGTGGTGAGATTGTATTTTTGCTTGTGGTGTGTTTGGTGCTTGGAGATTTGATTTAGTTTTTATTTTTCTTTGATGATACGTTATTGTAGTGCTCATGTTGAGCAATTCTTAGTTCTAGTCTGAAACATTTTGAAACGAGAACCAGATAGAGGAGAAGAGTTGGGTGACTCAGGTGAAATCAATATTATTGAACAAATTTCTCAATCCAATGGTGGTTGGATAGTTAGGCAGAAAATGGATGAATCTCGTTGGTCGTGGTAGCTTCCAACAAACCATAGTTTGTAGAGTCGTTGATAGTTCAAGAATAACCAGGCAAGGATCATTGATCGTGGTGGCCTTCAGTGCATGGTAGTCCGTAGATACGCATGAGAAACAATCTCCATTTGATAATAACCATATTTATATCTCTATGTAAAGAATTGTTTGACATAATACAATTTGAGCAACGTAGCAACAACAGGTGGTTTTTTTTCCCTGGAGGGGATTTTCCACCATAAATATTTGTGTCAATTGTGGTTAATGTTTTATGGTTTATGGTTTATGTTTGATTCTCTAATCTATGATTACATGTTTCATTTTATGCATGCTAAATAATAATTGATTGGAGAAAAAGTTTAAAAGTGCTCACACTATTAATTCACCCCCCCAAGTAGTGATCTAGTTTCTAACAATTATTATCAGAGTGGGGCTCTCAGGTGCAGCTTGATCGTTGGACAGTGGATCTTGGAGTTTTTGGTAGAATTTTCCAATTTTTTAAAAAATGGATCAACAAGGAATTTCAGTACTTAGCAAAGATGAATTTGCAACTTGGAGAACAAATTTGGATTCATATTTTTGCATCTGTTGATGAAGATATTTTTCTATCTATTGATTATGGAATTAAAGATAAATCTAATGATTTAGCTACAAATATTATTTTGAATAGTATTCCAAAATTTGATAGCAAGTTTGTGAAGCATTGTGAGACCACCAAAGAAATGTTGGATAAGTTGCAGAATTTGTATCTTAGAGGAAAATTGCATTTTTCAGAAATGGAGAACAATGAAAAGGATTCTACTTTTATTAAAATAAGAAAGAAATCCTCCTCACAAGAAGAAGATAAAGGCACTAGTGATAGAAGCGAGATATAGAGCATGAATCTTGATGATCAATCAAAGATAATGGCATTAGAAGCAAAAATTCAAAGACTTATGGCTGAAAATAAAGATCAATGGATGCTACTACAAATGTTTGATGAAAAGGAGTGTGCATTTAAAGAAGAAATTTCAGATTTGAAATTTCAACTGCAAGAAGGAAAGGACATTGAGATTGGAATGAGGAAGCAATACAATGAGCTCGAAGATGAGTTCTAGAAATTGAAGGTTGAACTAATTTATGCAAGATAAGAATTGAAGAGGCTCAAAGCTACTGCTCAAGCATCTACAAGAAAATAAAAAATTGTTGGAGAAACTAGTTACAACAAAAATAATAATATTCAAGAGTTGTGCATGAAGAAGAAAAATAAGAGGAGGTCCAAGAAGAAGAAGAGAATTGGGAAGTGTTATAATTGTGGAATTCATTGACACATAACAACAAGTTGCAGTAATGGAAAGATCAATCTCTCTCATCAAAAGGAGCAACCAAATGAGAAGCTACATCAAGTCTGCAAGTCAAGGAAATCTCCATTATTCGGGTATAATAGTCCATTTTATGGTTATTGTTTCTTGTACAATGATTTTGGCCATAGGGCTATTGATTGCAGGGCACATGCAAGGAATGGAAATTACATCAATAGAATACATCAGCCTATTCCTCTATTCCTTGGTCACATTAGATGTTTTGTGTGTGATAACATTGGCCATAAGGCTAAGGATTGCAAGCTTCCCATGTGTTTTAGGTGATTGAATCAGAGAAAGGAAAATATGAAAGGTCAACCACACAAGAAGAAGAAGGATCAACAGTTGAAAGTTTCGAGGAGAAAAGAGCAGCAAGGAACTCCCTCCAAAAACTGAGGCCAGTTTGGTCTCAGGGCAAGCATATGGATGCATTATGAGTTACATGCAAATTCTTAATTTTGTAGCCATTTGGGAAAGTGTATGTGAAGGCAAATATGCACTTTTAGAGATGCATGTATTTAGGGGGAGCTCATAAGTTTTGAAGTGAATTTTCATTTCAGATCTAATTCTATTTGGTTTTAGTTGGAGCATCTATATGTTTTGATTTTATTGATCCTAATGTTGATATGGAAGCCATATAGATATTTGTATGTGCATTGTCTAAGTGTGATGGGGGATCACACATTCAGGGGGAGAATTTTTTCTTCCAAATGGACTTGCAATTGTTGTTGCCATATAGTAGTAAGATCATATGTTTTTGCATGATATAGTAGATGCTTTTGGCATATGATTTAATGGATGTGTACCACAATCCACCTAGCACTATGCAAAAAACTTGAGAGAGCCTCATCTCCCTTCTTATATCCCCTTCCAAATCATTGTAAAGGCTTCAATAAACAAAGGAAAAGAAAGGGAAAACTTCAGTTTACTAGGTATTTCCGTGTTGACATTTTCAACAATATTCTAAGGAAATTTTGTATATTTTTGTACTGATAATGCTCCTTGTCTGTGAGGGCTAGAGTGTAACAACCCTCACGCAGTTATCCTGTAGGTACCGACTCCCACAAGCAGCATCTGTTGACTCTTATGCATCTCACCCCTTCATTGGCTAGGCAGTCCACTACTCTATTGGCATCTTTGCGCACATGAACAAAACTAATAGTTCTTAGAATTATTAGGTGCGATTGAATTCATAAATAGACCTGCAAAAGTCTCCAATGTCTTGAGACTTTGTCTGGTGCAGTGCCCATGCCTAGCTGCTTGACCGAATTAATTATTAATTTTGAGTGAACCACAATCCATCTTTGGTACCACAATCATCTCCCTCAAAATTGGGAGGCTATTCCATTGGTTTGATTTAATCATCAGTGAATTCAAAAATTGAATTCATCAACAAATTCATTCTTTACAATATGGAAGTGACACAACCGTGGGTCGCATTGTACGAAGAGAAGAGGAGGAAGTAGGATAGTGATAGGAAATAATTCAAACAATTGAATGGTATAAATATTCCTTATCTTGATCATTTAAAAGAAAATATGACAATGACATGACCTAATAGTTGGGTTGTTAATCAAGTTAGAGAGAAATATGGTGCACCTGGTCATTACCCCCATGTTGAAGAGGATGCACTTAACATAGGGCTTGGGTGCAGCAACTCGGTAATTATATTCTCTTTTTGTATAGTTTTAACTTCATATTGCACCTTTGAATTGTAACACACACACACACACACACACACACACATATATATATATATATGTTAGAGTTATTAGACACATGAAAAATGTGATTTTTTCTCTTTTTTTTTATAGGTGCATTTGTTCCCATCTATGTGGGCATATTGACATCATTTTCACATGGAGGATGTTGATGAAAGATGCATGGCACAAAACTTTGGAGTGGAAGTCAAATTCTTCCAATCTAGTTGTGCTAGCCACCATGATCAAAACCTAATGCAAGGGACATTAGGTTACATTTGAAAGATACAAGAGATCATTCAAGTGAATTTCTCTTTGTTCTGATGTGTTATTTTAAGTGTAAGTGGTGGGACACCTTTGATTGGAATAATGTAAAGGAAGATCATGATAGTAGGTTGACATCTATTAACTCTAGAAATATGTGGAATGAAACTTGGAACATTATGTTTTCCCAAATACTGCAACCAGGTGTTTTTTACCTAGATGTGTTGGATAGGGATTGGTTGATCCAGGTAGCTCTAGGAAAACCTCAAAAATAAAAGTGTTCACAAGTTTATGAAACCAGGACCAAGTTATAGAGCTTGGTGAAATATTTTCAACAATGCAAACGACACCTGAATCTAAGTCCGTATGAGAAACTTATTGCAGTTTGAAGTTTACAAGTCATAAGGGGATGTGAGACCTGCTTTACTTATGTGGAAACCAAATGAAAATGAGTCACTGACACGTGGAACTCCAACATTGGCCTCCTCATCCTACAAAAAAATACAAAAAAAATTATTAATTTTTTTATTAAAAACCAAAACCATTCAAAATCAAAATACTATATAATAATACCCCAACTTAAAAAAAATATCAAAAATATAAAATTGGGGTTTGTTGGTTTTCAAATCATATATTAGAAAGTATAAAGAGTCATTAAAATATGGTTAACGACCATATAAATCCAACTTAAAAAAATATCAAAAATATAAAATTGGGGGTGGTTGGTTTTTAAAGCATATATTAAAAAGTATAAAGAAGGGGAATTCACCAGGCACACTTACTTTGGATATGTTATCTTCAAAATTGGATTGATAGTGGACTCCCAACGCTGTCTCAGATTTGGCCGAGATCATGTTGACAGAGGCAACATGAGGAGGTGGGAGTGGAAAAATTCCCATCAAGGAAGAATCTTTAAAAAGTCCTACCCCCACATTCTCATAAGGAGCACCAGCGTGCTTGAAATACGAAACATTTTCATCTGAGGAGGAAGTAGGAAATAAAGACATTTGGTCGACTGTGACGATCTTCCCTTGATGGGGAAAATGAATCATGTGGAACAGGGAGGAGGCTACAACATGCATGGCATGGGTTCAGCTCCGTCCGAGTAGAATATTATAATTGAGATTAGCGTCAACAATCTCCACCTCGACGTGTACTGTCTTACCCTCCAAAGTAATGGCAAGGTTGGGTAAGACACCGAATGGTCACGAATCACACCTGTCAAAAGCTTCCAAAGTGTTAGGGGATTGGTTCAAAGTAGGAGAACCAATTTCCTTCCAGCAAGCGACTGACATGATGTAGGTAGAAGAACCTTCATCGATGACAATCCTATGAATGGTTTTCTCATTGATGATTACTTGAATGAGAAATGAAATATGATGAGCCAGTTGCAAAACATGGTTCTCTAGATCAAAACATATCAGATTGGAATCGGTAGGATCAATACCTCCAATAGCCGACAATAATCATTTATGCTGAGACGGACAGATTTGCAGTACCTCGAGAGCAGACATAGCTGACGACGCCTGAGCCAAATCCCCAATAATATTATAGTGCTGAGCAGCTCAAGCATTGGGATTGTACGAGGAATTCCTTATTACTCCTCGAGAAGGAGGTCGAATGGCGGAATCAGTGTTAGGGCGTTCGATATGAAGAGGGCCAGAACTCGGGGGGACAGAAGAAGAAGGGGTGGCCTCTTTCTCTTTCCCGACTGTCGAAACAGGAGTTTGATAATCTTTTGATCTAGTAGCCACATTAATAGGTGTACTCATCATGAAGACTTGAGATCCTGAAGAAGCAAATGATTGAGGATGGTCTACCATTTGAGTCTACAGAGACGAAAACAGATCTTTCAGGATAGCTGGGGTCCCTTTGAGCAAATGACTAACTTTGGACCATTGGGGAGAATCCTTAGTATATTGATCCTCTTCGCAAATGAGGCATAGATACTTAGGCTTCTGTTGTGAAGAATCACCAGCAGACGACTTAGGAGGACCCTGTTTCGGGGCATCGGCTTTACCCTTGCCTTTGCCTTTCTTCCTACCTTTTGAGGATTTGTACGCTGTGGTAGATTGAACAGCGTAGACCTTTGAGGTTTTACCAGGGCTAGGGGGATTCTAGGAGGGACTTTTGGAAGCAATGTTCATGACCGAATTCTATTTGGAAGAATATTTCACATGGGTCTGGGAGACTGAACCAATTACTCCATCAACAAGAGGTGTAGCCTATGACTTCGATGTTGTTGGATTAGATGATGGCCGTGGAGCATCGGGTAATAACTCATACAAAATTCCAGACTGAGAATAAACAAGGTCTAAGTACTGGGCGTGAGTAATGGCTTGTTCTTCAGTAATGCATCCACCCATAGCTATATCGTGAGAAATTGGAGTGACGAATCACTTGCTAAACCATTCAGTTAGCAACTGATTAGCAATCTCAAATTTGATCAGGTGACTTCTATGTCTCCATTCATGGATGTGATCGGAGATGTGCATTGCAGTATCTTGCTTGAGAGATGTAAGCAAATAGGTGCCAGTTTCATAGAGAACTGGCAACTGGAAATGTGTGAGGAAAGCCATGGCTAAAGAGTTGAAGTCATGGTAAGTACTTTGAGGGAGCTCCATGTACCACTTGGCTACAGTACCCATAAGGGTTCAATGGAAAAGATGGAGATGAATAGAATCACCAACGTAGGAATTTGAAGAGCACCAGGGGTGTATGGCATCACATGGGCTTGAGGATCTTCTTTTGCTTTCCCATGAAAATTCGAACAATCGCTCGAGATCTTGGACGGAAATAGAGGCTAGTATGGTGAATGAAGAACTGGATAATTCATGAGTCGAGACACATCTGGAAACTCTAGTGTAGCCATGAATGGTAATTGAGTATTGAATGGCATTAGAGGTCGATAAGCGGGTCCAACCAGAGGAGCCCATCCCTGCTGGTAAGGATTTTGTCCCCATAGTGGAGGGTTTGGCCATATGGCATTTGATTTTGCCCCCAGTATAGGTTACCTTGGCCGTAGGGATGATTTTCACCTTGAAAGCCTTGAAACTGTCCAGCCAGAGGTTGTTGATAAGAAACATACGGGTTAAAAGGCTGTTGAGCCACTTGACCTTGGACGTATGGATATTACACCTGTTGTCCCTGAACATATGGGTTTTGAACCTAATATCGTTGAACAAGAGGATTTTGGACCTGTTGTCCTTGGACATAAGGATTCTGCACTTGTTGTCCTTGGACATAGGGATTTTGGACCTTCTGCCCTTGGACAAAAGGATTCAGAACCTGTTTCCCTTGGACATTAGGATTTTGGGCCTGCTGCTGCAGGGCTTGACCCTGACCTTTTCCTGGCAAGGGTTGACCCTATTGATATGTATATAAGGGTTGTTGTTGCCCATGTTGACTCTGCTGCTACAAGGATTGACCTTGCGGCTGCAAAGTCTATCCCTATTGCTACAAAGGCTATCCCTGCAGCTGTAGAGGTTGGACTTGTGAAGACATAGGCTGAGAGGTTTGCATAGCATATTGCATCTGCGACTGCATGGTTTGATGCAACTATTGCAAGGGTTTCCCCTGCAGTTGTTGCAGTTGCCCTTACTGTGACATCATCTGCCCCTACTGCTGTACGGATGACCCTTGCTGCAAAAAAGGGCCTAACTTCCAACTAACAACAAGCGCTAGAAGGGGGTTGACACGACCGTTTCTGAGCATATTGCATTGATCAGTGCTACTGTTAGCGAAATAAGTGCGTTGAGCGAGGATGCAAAGAAAAAAATAAAAATTTTCAAAGGTTGAGACCATACTTACTACTGTGAATTTCAGATCGAGAGCAGTAAACAAAGAAAAGCATACATAACTAAAGGGAAATGGCAAAACTAGAAAAGTTCACAAAAAACCATGAATTTCCAAACATGAAAACAGAAGGATTGGTTTCCCCCATGGAATCACCAATTTGTGGTGAAGTAAAATTCTAAGTGTGGACACAAACGTTTCCTCTAGCCTCAAAGTGGGTCTAGCCACAAACAAGACATTCTATGGAAGATTTCCTTAGGTTAGATCCAATTAAGAGGGCCTACCTCTTAGTCCGCTTATCCCGTTTGGTGATGACCATGCTTGCTAACTCCAGCTATATCTCGTTTCCTTCTTCAAGAACCTGAAACAAGTAAACAACAACAAACAACGACCATGATAATAGAAAAATTCTATTCAACCTACTTAAGAAGTCAATAAACATTAAGCCATAAACATGTGATATGACATATTATGTAGGAAATCAATCGATAGTTATTAGATCAAGAAGAGACTACAACCGTTGTCTTGACGTTGAAAAACTCCTCCGACAAATCCGGGTTCCCATAAACTTCCGTTAGCATTCCACGATGGCCTCAACAATGGTAGTTTTAAGGCTCTTCCCCTTCGTCTTCACACTAAACCAAATTCAAACTTCTCCCTCACACACAACTAGAGATATAAAACTATGAATAACTTGTTGATTACTCCATAATCAAAACTTCAACTAGAGCCTAATTAGAACTAAGAGCTAACACTAGCTTGTGCTTGGAAAATGGGAGGTTTATATAGCATGGATGGAAGGGAGATGGTTCCTCTTCTCATGGGAGAGGGTCTTATCTCTTGAGGTAGTCCATCCTAATAGGGAAAAGGAGCCCAAACTGAACTCCTCGACTCCATCCAGCCTAACCATTTACCAAACTTCCGTTACAAAGCTTCTAGATCTAGAATCTTGGGCTCCTTATTTAAAAAAATTTCTAAAAGAGGATTGGCGCGACTGGAACAAGGCTCAGTCGCTTCGGTCAGTGCTAGCGACAGTTATAATCCCTGCATATCGACAAGAGGAGGACATGGGTCATTAGTGCTTGTCTTGTAAACTAGGAAAAACATAAGATTTTTGGGAAATGATGCAAAAGGGAATTGTTCTGCTCATGAAGAGGGACACAATGGGAGTTTCTTCATGAAGGGAAAGCATGTAGGGTTAACTGTAGAGGTCCTCTAGGATCGTGGAATGGGGAGTACAGGGATAGTGAAAAAATGTTGTGTAATAGTCATTCTGAATACTTCCTCCCTTAAGTCCCTGATTCTGCAATAGTCTTGGTACTTTGATAATAATGTCTCCATAACGCTCCATGTTCGAATAGAAGCGGAGCCCAACCCTATGAACCATATCAAGGCTACTCCTTTTAAAGTAGTAGGATTTAATTTCAGTTTTTGAGCATCTGAGATATAGTCATAACTCCTGCATAAGACATCAAATTCAAATAAGAGGTGTCTAGGTCTTCCACAGTCATCCCTTGGAAGGATGGTAAGGATGATAGAGAAATATTTTTCATGGGAGCTTCACCTCTGATATCCCTAATTGGGAACTCAAAGGTGGTGAGAGTAGCATATGTTTTAGCATTGTTGTCATTGTTGTCTCCCATGGCTAATCCTTCTAACCCTTGATGTAACAGACATTCTTCAAATTTCTCTTGTGATTGTCTTGCAGGTGGATTTGATGGCTCAGATAACTATAGGGCTGGTTGTTTCACCTCACTACCTGAATCTTGATATTGATAAACCAATAGGTGATCTCCTGTCTCAGGTTTTTGATGTTCCCCCTCAGTTTCCCCTTGTCCTTCGATCCTAAAGTTCTGGCTACTAGCTTCCCCTTATTGTTCTTGAATTGGATGCTTAATATTTGGAGTGTGGTTGCTAGCTTTAGAAAGGTATGGCCCCGAGATAGAGGAATCAGAGGTTTCTGTCCTTGTTATGGGAGTAACAACTTTTTGTGGCTTTGTTTTCCTTGTGTCCCTTTGGGAGCTTGATTGCTCTTTTTCTACCTTGGAGATTAGTTCCTGGATAAATGTTTTCCTTCCCAAATCTACACTCTTCCTTTCCTTTTTACGACCCTTTTTTCCTATGACTAATTAGAGTGGGGCTATTTTTGGTATTTCTATAGTTCCTATAGTTGAACACATGGACCCTAGGTGAATTGATTCACACTCTAAGTGTCTCAGTCTTCAAGAGTGGTGAGCTCACTCAGGTATGTTAGAGCGATGTGTAGGTTATTACCTCTCATACCAACCAACAACTTAAGAGTGAATCTCAAGCAATGAATCCCAACAGAACTATGGAAGAATAAGGATATGGAAGTCCAGAAATTATGGAGCGCATTTAAGGTTTATAACTCTATATTTTCACGGGTACATTCTATCACAAAAGAACATTGGTAAATATGTGATCTCATAGGTAATGTTGGCTACAATATAACATTGGTAAATATATAAGTGCATAGGTACTGTTTCTACCCTATAACATAAGTAAATCCATAATTCGAGAGTGAAACCAACAACTTCTTTACACAGTTTCAGAGGAAGATAAACATACATGAAATCACCAACAAAGGGCAACATATACTACACATTACTCCACTTGGAATCACTAGATCTTCTTCGTTAATATTTTAAAATGGAGTCCATATCGTAGGTCCAACACAATTGAAATTTGTATAAGCATTAACACCTCATGAACAAGCCATTGAACCAAGAGTTGGAACCTATTTCTATAACCCACATAGCCAGATTTCATACATCCGGGAACATGATTTAGGAACCCATCAAATGAGTTTCTTCCCCATATCTATGGGTAGAGGGGGAGCTTTAAATCAACAGTTACAAAATATATTCCAATGTTACAGTTGTCTGATTGACTATTTATCTCAATGTGTGCATATTCAAATGATTACATAACAGATTGATTCCTTCTTTAAAACACATAAATTACAAAATAACAAAACATGGGAAAACTAAATTATGGCTACTACAAAAAATCTCCATGCCAATTCCTATGATTTCCACTCATTAGGGCATGCCTCTGCCACAATGTTCCTTCATGGTTACTAGCCAATAGGATTTTCTCATTCTCATCCTAACTATTTAATCTCCCCTCTTAGAACTAGCCATGATCAGGTGTGATGGTTTTGAAGATGTCCCGAGACATAGCTTTCGACCCATCCACTTGCTTACACTCTAGGGTATACTATCGGAACCCAATACATCTCGTAACTCTTATAGAATATTGTTATGAAAAAACAAAACTCTGATCGCCCTTGGCTCCTCTTTCTTAAGCTTATTTATCACTTATCAACCATGGGACCACTTCTTGTGACCAAAGGCTTAATGCATATGTACTGCAATATTGTAGCCTTATATCCTCGTAACTTCATTTGAAATAATATTGCGAAAACATAAATTTGTGATGCCTTCAAGCTCCTCTTCCGTTGGCCCTCTTCCTGTTTATCCCATGGGACCAAGTGTCATGACCTGAGGCTCAGTTCTTGGGTGCTAAAGCCTTTGGGCTCTTTCCAGGGGCCTATATCCCTTTGTAATTCTTGCTTCACCCTTGGTTCTTTGGATGGTCATAACCAAGAGCCACCACATATTGGAGCCCCTTCACCATTAGAACTTTTCAAAATTAGAATTTACACTGGAGTTATGATATTCAAATCCTTGATATGGCACATAGCACTTAGGTGATAAATCTTCCCTTGGATTTGGGTTCTATGGATCTCTCACAACCATGTGCCAGTATACATTGGAAGCCCTCTTCATGAGAAGTTTTCAAATTAAGAATTAATATTGGAGTTACAAAAAATCCCACTTTCGATGAGCTCATAGCTCTTGGTGCTTGGCCTCAGTGATGTGCCCTTGGTTCTTTGGAGTTCCCATGACTAGGTTCCATATAATATTGAATCCCTCTTCATAAAATTTTTTCAAATTAATAATTAAAATTGGAGTTACAAAAATTCCCACTTCCAATGAGTTCATAACTCTTGGTGCTCGGCCCTAGCTCTACACCCTTGGTTCTCTGGTGTTCCTGTGAACTGGCGCCATATAATATCGAAGCCCTCTTCATCAGAAGTTTTCAAATTAAGAATTAACATTGCAGTTACTAAAACTCCTACTTCCAGTGAGCTAATAGCTCTTGGTGCTTGGCCCCAACTCTCCACCCTTGGTTCTTTGGTGTTCGAGTGACCGGGTGCCATATAATATCGAACCCCTCTTCATCAGAAGTTTTCAAAAGCTAATTATAAAAGATTTTTGATTTCTCTCACATTTGAAACATAGACCTTCGAAATGATGTCATGTTGGTGTCATCATCTCCACGTGGTGCCACTTGAGTGGTGACATATGTCACCCAAATTTGTCCCTTTAGACCCTCCAAAATGCCGAAATAGACTGCCACATATCCTTGTTTGGCCACGTCATACTAATGTAATATTCTCTATCATCTTATCAGAACCAAATCTCTGCTACCATGTGTCCAATTTTGAGGAGAGAGAATGTCAAATGCCAACCTACAAAACCTTTTCACCCATGCTATTATCAAAAAATTATTTGTTTTTTCATTGACCATGTATTATACTATTGAAGTGCATTGCCTATTTAACCCTATGGGTATCTTCCTGATACTTGGTTTACTTCACCACCATTCTAATCAGATGTAACCTCCTCTCAATTTTATTTATCTATCACTTTTATGAAATCCTTGATATGTTTGGGTTAAAGTATCAATCTTATTGTGGGTATTTTATGGGTCCTAGTCCCCTCTTGGTGGGATGAAAATATTAATGTTGGGAATATGGAGTCTATAAATTATAAATGGTGCATTGTAATATTCGATGGGGATGACTTTATACCCCATTGCATCCACACCCATTTGCTTTATAATATACACTATACTCTCCCCACTAGATTTGGGGTTACCCATAGCTATAATTTTATGCTTTATGTGTTAATACCATTATGTTATAGTTTACACGACTATGAATATGAGGTAAAACCTAGCATTTGGCACTCGCTTGAAGACCTGGTTACAATTTTTCTCTCCCATGTCCCACCTCCTATCCAACTACAACACACATCCTAGACCACGTGAACACATACACCATGTGTCCTGGACCATGTGAACTAGTACCATGACCTTGTGTCTTCCCCTCTGCCAAGACAATGAGACATCCACGATCCAGATCTCTTGCCTTGTATCAATGGTGTAGATTCATTTGTCTAAAGCTAACCCTTCTTGATATCTACCGTTCACGCATTTGGTTTAATGTTTTGTTATTGAGGGGCGAGGGTTTCACATCCTTCCCCTATGCTGACATTCTCTGTTGCAAAACCATTGCAATGCTTTACTTGGTCAGATAGTTGTATCCCTTTAGAGGTTACATAGCTCCCCTAGTCTATTGTTTAAAGTCCTTCCTTCACAACCAAAATGACAACCACATTTGGAGAGGCGAGAGTCTATTTGTCGCTCTTCCTCAACCAGGTAATGCAACTTACAGATTCTAAGTTTTTTGGGTTATTTGTTCTGCCCTCAATTTTATTCTAACTAGTTTTCGTTTTCTGTTATTACTTGTGTGTCAGATTGGACCTTGAATCACCCCAGGGTTAGCACGTGTCTCAAAAAATCCACCATGATAAAATCCTCGGTACCCTGTGTTCATAGTAAGGAGTTTTCCCTTACATAGCAGTGCATTAACTATGTTTTATTTCAAGAATCCCTCCTCTTACTAAACCCTATTTGGGTTTCTCCTTATTTATTTTTTCGTTTCACAACCTCGACTTTCGCAGTGTCTCTATTCGATGCCAATTGCATAGGTAATTGTAACCCCTCTCGCCTTTTCTAGTCAATTATGTTATCCTCAATTAAGTTATTTTTTTTACTAACACCACCATCCTTGTGGTGGGATTTGGCACAGGTATTCCATAGTTTGTTTTTTCAAAGTCCAGTGCATCATTGCCTTTGTATTGTTGAACCCTAACATGGTAGTCCTCTCATTCCAGGTTGGTTATTCAGCATAATCCTTTCTCTATGGTTGCCTTATTGACACTTGAAAAAGGACTTTGAAAATGTTAAAGTTGTAATTGAGGTTACTTACAGTTATTAAGTGAGGGCGACAAGCATGCCCCTGTTTTGTATGTTGTTGTTTTATGTCCACAGGATTCCTATCTGGTTTTAGTCTCATTTTATTCTTAGATTAGGTAAATGGTTTAAAAATGCCTCTTACCGCAAGGTTGCAAATTTAATTTACCTACTCACTAATTTGTTGCTCATGTATACTTCTGTAGAATCTCATTTACAAAATGCAAACATGGTTATTGTTCTGCATTTTGTTACCCAAGTGCATCCGGTCAATGTATGTGTTGTTTTTATCAGAAATCTCTTCTATTTACAGTGATCGTTTAAGTAAGGCCTTATATCTATTGTTTGTTCGCTTACTTATTTTCATATATTGTTTTCATCGACTGCTATGCAAATTCGATTAGAAGCCTATCATGTATGTAATTATGAGCTGGCTATAACATAATTGTGCGACTAATCTATTTGATTGTAATTTTATAATTTGCTTGTTGGATAACTTATCACAACTGTCTTACTGTATAGGATTTTGCATGAGTAATTTCTTTTATGTACATAAATTTATATGAGTAATTGGTGTGATGGCTAGTTTATAATTTGCTATGAAGAAATTGTGTGATTAACTACCTAGTGAATAATTTGATTGGTGAACAGTAATCATTCCATAGGTGAATAATTTGATTTGTGGACATTCATCATTCCATAGGAATAAAGAACTATCATAGTTTTGTCATAGACTTGCTCCAAACATTTTAGTAGGATACTCTTACTGTTCTGAGTAGTGTTAATAACACTTCTCGATCTATCTCACATGAACATTTCACTAGTTCAGAGCATTCTTAGCGAATTTGTTAGGAAAGGTTTCACTAATTTACTTAAAATTCTGGTAATTTTGATTAGACTCGCCTCTACCTCTGCTTAACTAATGTGGAATTTCCCTCCTCCTTTGGGATGAATTGGAGTTTAATCTTTACCCAATTTGACCCCCTGATTAAGTTATGGTCACGACCCTCGCTTAGAAGTGAGTCAAGTCCCATTTGCATAGAGACTCTATGTATACAGATGCTTATTGCGTGTCATAGAATCTAGTTCTTAACCCATTATTCCTCCACCAAAGTCTTGTAAAATTTTTTCTCCAACATCGTCTATCTTGAGTAACAATTCCATAATAGTTTTATGTTCATTAATTTTTTCTATTTCTCTTTCTGAACACTAAATTTCAGTGTTTATATTTTTACACCATCTCAAATATATTTTCTTCCATAGCCTAGAATTGATTATCAGTTAATATCCAATTTAAATTCCAACTAGCCTACTATTGTGGACTGAGATGATCACCTGAGAAAGGTGTTGCGCAGGGATAATTCAATGCTTTCTAGTTGGGTGAGTAGAAATGCTTATCCGTATAATTTTGCTGCCGACTCATGTCGAGAAAACTACTCTCAACACCTTAGAGGTATAGGGTATTTTCATTACTCCTCTATTCCAATCACCCTGACCTTCCACATGCACTTCTGCATGCATACATCTATCCTATCATTCTTGATTCTGTGATTAATATATTCATGCATCAGTAAGCTCTACAAATTTTGTGAATTTAACAATAAATACAATACCAAAGCCAAACTTTACCCAATTTTGCAAGATAAAACCTTGGTAACTTACCATTGAAAATTTAAAATAGTTTTACATAATTCATCATGAAAATTTCATAGATCTCCTTTCCACTTAGTAAGCTTAGTAGTCATGCAATTATAGAACAAATACCATTTACTTAATTCTTTACATGATACAAATAACTTACCTATTTCTCTACATATCAAATATAATTGATTTAGATCCAGGAGGTGCAAAATAATTATATACCCAAATAACAGAATCATAATATAATCAGATAGAAAAATAACAATATAATCAGATAGAAAATTAACAATATAATCAGATAGCATAATATTAAAATTTATAACTAGCAACCGATCTAGAAATAGTGTCCTTGACCACACTGATCCACCCAACCATGGACTAACCTCTGATCCCCCCTCGAGCTAAGATGACTTTTCCAAACTCAGTAACCTCTACTAATTTCTCATAATTTATTTTTAACATTATTATTCCCACATATTTTCCTTAGAAACGTCCTACCTTTTGGGGATATGTTACCCCTTTTGCGTAGGATTTTCTTTAGTTTTTCCTAAAAATCCTGCTTTTATCCCCTGCAACACTTTTCTCGGTATTTATCTCCCATCGAGTATAAAAATATATATTTTTTTATATATTTTTATTTTAGGAATTTTAATTCAAATCTTATTTACTTCATATTTGGGCAAGCATCTTTTATTCGGTGCTTCTATCTCCACAATTTCCAACTATATTCCAGAAAGTATATTTATTTAATTACATCATTGTTCTTGATGATCAGCTCATCATAGCTCCTTTGTCCAAAATGTTAATAATAATCACATATAAATAAATAAATTTATTTTACAATAATGAGGGTGTTACATCTTCCCCCCTTTGAACAATAACACTGACCTCGGTGTTTATCAACTCTTTCCTTTCACTAGAACATCAATGAGTACACTTCCTTCATAATATCTTTTTGTTCCTAGGTTTCCTGCTCATGTGTAAAGTGCCTCCACTGCACCTTAACTCGAGCGATGACTTGATTCTGAAGCATAGTTTCCTTCTACTCCAAGATGCAAAGTGGCTCGGGCAGGAAATCTCCTTCGGTTTCCACCTGTAACGGATTCCAATCAATCACATGAGATCTGCCATATACATATTTTTTAGTAAGGACACATGAAATACATTGTGAACTTTAACATGAATGGGTGGAGCCAACTAGTATGCTACTAGACAAACTCGTTTCAAAATTTCAAATGGCCCACAGAATCATGGCGCTAATTTAGCACAACTTCCTGTTCTAAGAGTACTTTTCTGAGGACTATTCCTCAAATAAATGCGCTCTCCAACACGGAACTCCTTGTGTGTCTCTTTCTTTCCTCAAAACTATTTTGTTGATCTTGGGCTGTTGTAATGTTTTGTTGAATTTTTCATACTGTCTACTCCATTTCTTGCAAGAGCCCAAGAATAAATTTGTCCTGAGTTTAAATATAACTGAGTGGTGTATGACATTTCTTGGCATATAAGGCTTCAAAGGGGCTCATTTTTATAGAAGTTTGATAGCTATTGTTGTAGGAGAACTCAGATAGATGCAAAAAATCTTCCCACTGAGTGGGCCTGTCCATTACATACATCTAGAGCAGATCCTCCAAAATCCGATTAGTCCTTTCCGTTTTTCCATCTTTCTGAAGGTGGTATGTAGTACTGAAGTTCAACTTAGTTTCCAAGCCTCCAAACATGGCCTTCCAAAAGTTTGAGGTAAATTTCACATCTCTATCTGAAACTACCATTTTTGGTATGATGTGGAGGCTAAAAATGTCTTTCATGAAAATATTAGCAATTTGTGCAGTCACAAAGGTAGACTATAATGGTATAAAGTGTGCTGCTTTAATCAATGTGTCTACCACTACCATAATAGAATCATGTTGATACCTAGTTCTTGGCAACCCAGTTATAAAATCCATGGAGATCGCCTCCCACTTCCATTCTGGAATGGGTAGCAGATTCAGTAATCATGTCAGATGTCGGTGCTCCACTTTAACTTGTTGACACTCCATGCATTTTTCTAAATAATCTTCTACCTCCTTCTTCATACTTGATCAAAAGAATTGTTTCCTTAGGGCTGTTATCATTTTCTGATATCATGGGTGACCATCATATGGTCTCTTGTGGTATTCATCCAAAATCATTTGTTTCAGTGCTACCACATTGGGAATATATAACATGTATTGATAAGTAATTAGACCTTTTGGGTTCAAGGCATACCCCAAAATATCTTCTTACTACAATTTCAGTTGCATTTCTTAATACTGAGGGTCTTGTTGTACTGCTAGTTGCACTTGTTCCTCAAAATCTATCTTTATGTTACTCCATGCATTTGCTACCAAGAATTGAGCATGCCTACTTAATGCATCAACAATCTTGTTATATTTTCCCTTAATATACTTTATTTCTGAAGCACAGTTTCCTTCCGCTCCAAGATACGAAGTGGCTCGGGTAGGAAATATCCTTCAGTTTCCATTTGTAATAGATTCCAATCAATCACATGAGATTTGTCATGTACATATTTTTTAGTAAGGACACATGAAATACATTGTGAACTTTAACATGAATGGGTAGAGCTAACTAGTATGATACTAGACCGACTTGTCTCAAAATCTCAAACGACCCACAAAATCATGGTGCTAATTTAGCACAACTGCCTGTTCTAAGAGTACTTTTATGAGGTTTAATCCTCAGATAAACAAGCTCTGCAACACAGAGCTCCTTGTGTGTCCTCTTTTTTTCCACATAACTATTTTGTTGATCTTGGGTTGTTGTAATATTTTGTTGAATTTTTCATATTGTCTACTCCATTTCTTGTAAAACATCCAGCCCAAGAATCAAATTTTCCTCAGGTTGAATACAAATGAGTGGTGTATTACATTTCCTACCATAGAGGGCTTCAAAGGGGTTCATTTTAATAGAAGTTTGATATTTTTGATTGTAGGTGAACTCGGTTAGATGCAAAAAATATTCCCACTTAGTGGGTCTGTCCATTACTTATATCCAGAGAAGATCCTCCAAAATCTGATTAGTCCTTTCCATTTTTCCATCTTTCTGAAGGTGGTATGTAGTACTGAAGTTCAACTTAGTTCCCAAGCCTCCAAACAAGGCCTTCCAAAAGTTCGAGGTAAATTTTGCATCTCTATCTGAAACTATAATTTTTGGTATGATGTGGAGTCTAAAAATGTCTTTCATGAAAATATTAGCAATTTATGCAGTCACAAAGGTACACTGTAATGGTATAAAGTGTGTTGCTTTAGTCAGTGTGTCTACCACTACCATAATAGAATCATGTTGGTACCTGGTTCTTGGCAACCCAGTTATAAAATCCATGGAGATCACCTCCCACTTCCATTCTGGAATGGGTAACAAATTCAGTAATCATGTTGGATGTTGGTGCTCCACTTTCACTTGTTGACACTCCAAGCATTTTTCTAAATAATCTACTACCTCCTTCTTCATACCTAATCAAAATAATTGTTTCCTTAGGGCTGTTATCATTTTATGGTATCATGGCTGGCCATTATATGGTCTCTTGTGGTGTTAATCCAAAATAATTTATTTCAGTGCTGCCACAATGGGAATATATAGCCTATCTTGATAAGTAATTAGACCTTTTGGGTTCAATGCATACCCCAAAATATCTTCATGTTGCAATTTCAGATGTGTTTCTTGATATTGAGGGCCTTGTTGCACCACTAGTTGCACATGTTCCTCAAAATTTGTCTTTACATTGCTCCCTGCATTTGCTACCAAAAATTGAGCATGCCTACTTAATGCATCAACAATCTTGTTTTATTTTCCCTTAATATACTATATTTCAACTTCAAATTCACTAAGAAATGCTAACCATCTTTCCTGTCTTGCATTTAGATCAAGCTAACTAAAGAAATACTCTAGACTGATATTGCCAGTTACCAAAAACAAAATCTTCCCTAGTAAATAATGCCTCCACATTTTCAAGGCATGTATTACAACAGCGAGTTCTAGGTCATATACAACATAATTTTTCTCATTTTTCTTGACTCATAAGCTATGAAAACATTGTCTTGTAGTAGCACACCCCTGAATCCTTCTAGAGAAGCATATGTGCACACAATAAACTCCCTATTTGGATATGTTATCTTCAAAATTGGATTTATAGTCCACATTTGTCTGAATTTGTTGAAGTTCTCTTGGAATTTGTCTATCCATTAAAAATTTACTCCTTCTATATGGAGGTAAAGGGGTAAGCTAGTTTTGAAAACCCTTCCACAAATCTTCGGTAGTACCCAATAATCCCCATAGATGAGTGAACCACTAATATATCTTTTGGAATTGGCCAATCCATAATGGCTTTAACTTTCTCAGGGTCCACTGCCAACCCTTATTTGGAGATAATATGTCAAAAATATTGAATTTCAAGCTTGTAAAACTCACAATTGCTACTTTTCGCATAAGGTTGATGCTACCTTAATGTTTGTAACACCAACCTGAGATGTTCTAGGTTTTCTTCTTCATTTTTAGAGTATACTAGAATTTCATCAATGAAAACTAATATAAATCAGTCAAGATACTTGTGAAGCACATTATTCATTAGACACATGAAGGTTGCAGGAGCATTGGTGAGACTGAAAGGCCACACCAGAAACTCATAATGACCATAACGTGTTCTAAAACTTCTTTTATGAATATATTCATCTTTTATGTGTAACTGATGGTAACCAATTCGAAAATCAATTTTTGAAAAAAAAAAGGTTACCCCCTCACCTGGTCAAACAGATCATCAATCCGAGGTAGGGGATATCTGTTTTTAATGGTTAGTTTGCTTAGTTGAAGATAATCAATTCACATTCTAAATGTGCTATCTTTCCTTTTTAGAAAATAGTATAAGTGACCCCCAAGGTGAAACACTAGGCCTGATATATCCCTTATGTAATAGTTCCTGTAACTGCATCTTCAATTCTATCAGTTCCCAAGTACTCATTCGATAGGGATCTCTAGACATAGGGACAACACCCAGTACTAAATCAATAGTAAAATATATGTCTCAATGTGGGGGTAATCCTGGAATTTCTTCCGGAAACACATCTGAAAATTCTTTAATAACTGATAGAGTATCTAGACTTCCCTTTTCGGTTAGGTGATCAATGGTTTCCACCTGCACCAGGTACAATTGGCATCCTTTTCTGGCACTTGTTTTTAGTTGCAAGGTTGAAATTTGCTAGACCAACACTAGTTTTTGCTTTCCCTTAATTATTCTAGTGTGTCCATTTTGATTAACACACATAAGTGTTTTTCTAGACAATTTATAACAATTTCTTTCTTTTCTAGCCAATCCATGCCTATTAACATATCATAAGATCCTAAAGGAAGGATATGTAAATCTACCACTATGGAATATCCATTTAAATTCAACGAACATTGTCTTACCTAACTGGTTACCTTCCTTTATGTCCTAGTTGCTAACTGGACCAACCATGATTTTCTGAATTTTTCTATTTCCAATTTTCACTTTTCCATAATTTGGGGGCTAATGTAACTTGAACTAGCCCCCAGATCAATAAAAATAGACACATGTTGGTTTAGTATAGTACCTTCAATTTCCAACGTAGTAGAATGGTGATCCTCTTGCGAGACCTCCAAAGTTGTGTTGATTCTAGGAATATTCCAAGCAATATTATTTACAGTGATTGGCTCATGAACAACCTGAATATTCTGGATGAACCTAGGATTATGTGGACAATCCCTCAGTAGATGTGGCTCTCCTCAACCCCAAACTTTCAACGATTCCCTTTCCTTTACATTGTTGTTTTTATTGTTGTTCATTTATGTGGTTTTCAAACCCGTATGTGACTATGCAAGTGGGGGTGCATTTCCTTTGGTAAATTTATTCCTTTGATGATCCTTACCAAAATTCTTGAGGTAGTAAGGTTTTTGACTTTTCATGCCACCTCCCACCTTGGCGCTTTCTTTGCCTTTCCATAATTTACTACTTTCACTTTTAATCCTAAATTACTGATAACATATTCTAGCCTTCCTTGCCACTTCATCCATAATCTTTGGATTATCAAACTCAATTCTCTCCTTGTAGGAAGCTAGTAAACAATTTAAGAACGTTGTATTTTGGCCTTCTCCTCCCTAAGGTAGGGCACATACCTAAGCAGGTTCATAAACTTAGCCATGAATTCATTCATAGACAGTTGTCCCAACCTTAATTGATGAAATTATTTGGCTCGATCATCGTAGTAGCGCTCACTATGATAGCATGACTTGAACTATTTCTAGAACTCTTCCCAAGAAACTATAATTTCTTCTAAAAACTGCACACTTTTCACCTCCTCCCACCATAGAGTAGCTTTTCCATGCAACTAGTAAATATCCAGGCGTGCCTTAAATTACTCTCATACTCGTATACTTGGAAATACTTAATCATGTTGAGTAGCCATGCTTCTACATCGTCCTCTCTTTCTTGCTCCAAAGTAGGGGGCTAAATTTTCCTAAACTCCCCTTATAACTCCATTTTCTTCTTTCCCTTAATTGTTTTTGGGGAGCTACGATCCGAATCCTCTCCACTTTCATATTTTTTAGATTCTGTCCCATTATTTTTCCTCTTTAGCCCCTCTGTCTCTACACTTTTGTGGATGGATTTCTCGGTCTAGTCTTTAATCAGTTTTTCTTGCTCCTCACTTGCTTTTAGAAGTCGCTCACTGTTGTTCCGAAGATGCACTATTTAGTGTTGCAGATTCCTTACCATATCCAAAAGCTACTAGGGTAATGCAATGCAACTTTCCCCAACTCCAAATACAAATCTTCCCCACCAGTAATATCTGGAGGAGAGTTTTCCATCATGGCACAGTATTCTGATTCATCTAAGCTTTTGATGAAACAAATAAACTAATATAGACATTTTCATTTACTACTAATATTGCACATTCAATAACTAGTGGTGGTGCCTTTTCAAACCCAATGTAGTAACCTGGGCTTTGATACCATTTTTCAAATACCAACCTACAATAAATTTTCACCCATGGTATTATAAAAAAGTGACTTTTTTCATGGGCCATGTATTATACTATTGAAATGCATTCCATATTTAACCCTATGGGTATATTCCTGATACGTGGTTTACTTCGATACCATCCTAATCATATGTAATTGCCTCTCACTTTGATTTATCTTTCACTTTTATGAAATCCTTGATATGTTTGGGTTAGAATATCAATCTTAGTGTGGGTATTTTATGGGTCCCGGTCCCCTCTTATTGGGATGAAACTACTAATGTTGGAATATGGAGTCTATCAATTATAAATGGTGCATTGTAATATTCGATTGGGACGACTTTGTACCCTACCACCTATACACCCATTTTTTTTATAATATACACTTTACTCTCCCCACTAGATTTGGGTTTACCCATAGCTATAATTTTTATGCTAGTGTTAATGTCATTATGTTATAGTTTACACGACTATGAATTTGAGGTAAAACCTAACATTTGGCACTCGATTGAAGACCCAGCTAAAATTTTTCACTTGCATTGGCTACATCCTATCCAACTACACCACGCGTCTTGGACCATGTGAGCACATACACCACGTATCCTAGACCATGTGCACTTGTACCACAATCCTATTTCTTCCCTTCCGTTGAGACAACGAGACATCTAAGGTCCAAATACCAAGAGATGGCTTAATAAACACTTTAATAATATCCCTTTGACCATCCCTTTCGTTTTTTTTAAATGGCCTGTAATTTTAGGTTCATCGTTATGTATTATAACTATATTATATAATAACCACGATAAAATGATGTCATGTATTTGTTGGCTATACTTTTGTTCATAATCTTTTTTTGGCTTTATATGGATGTTAACCATATTTTAATGACTCTTTATAATTTTTAATATATGGTTTGAAAACCAACAAACCCTAATTTTATATTTTTGATATTTTCTTTTATTTGAGGTATTATTATAGAGTATTGTTTTTAATGGTTTTGTTTTTTAATGAAATTTTTAATATTAATTTTTTTTGTTTTTGTATTTTGTGTAGGGTTAGGAGGCCAATTATGGAGTTCCACATGCTAGTGGCTCATTGGTCATTTGGTTGCCACATAAGCAAAGAAGGTTCCACATCCCCTGTGACATGCAAAATTCAAATTACAATAAGTTTCTCGTATAGATTTGGATTGAGACGTCATTTGCATCGTTGGAAATCTCTCACCGAGCTCTATGACTTGGTCCTGGTTTCATAAACTTGTGAACAGTTTGATTTTTGACATTTCCCTGGAGCCACTTGGATCATTCCTCCCCACTGAGGAGCTTTTGGTCCTCCAAAAGCATGAACACTATATACAATCTATTATACTCCTTCATCTGCACAACAAGTGCCGTAATAGGCCACACTTCCTTCTCCTTCATCGTTTTTCTTCGGAGCCATAAGTGATGAACAGACACCTGTACTCCCCACAAACTTGTAGTACATCTTGCAAAATACATGTTCAAATTCAAGACCTATCATGACCCAAGCAGTCCCCATACTTTCAAAGAGTTTATAACGCACTCTTTGGTCAAGTTTACATCAAAATCATAACATAAAACAATACCCAAGCTATTACATTAAAGGGCCAAAAATATCACTATGTTGTGTTCATAAGTAATGGAAAATACTTCATTACTTTTACAATCATTTCACAACATGTGATTTAGAAAATGTGGTCATGAAAAGCTACTATAATGAGACCATATCTCTCTCATCATAATGAATGGGTCATCATTATGGAGTTGATAATCTTGTCGAAAATATTCATTGGTTGGTTCCTGCACAAGTGCTTTGTCTTTCTTGAGATGCTGCTCTTGACGGAGCTCCCTAGATGTGGCTCTTTAATGTCCACGTTTATTGCAATTACTGAAAAAAAATCTTATTCCTTTATACCTACTTAACCTTCTTCCTTCTATGATGTGTAGAATTCCTTTCACATCTTGTCCTCTTTCTTGTTGCCATTCTTTTCCAATGATCGAAAACAACACGGTTATAAAAACCACAAAAACTACATGGTTTTATATGCCACAAATTATTTTCATCATTAACATTGTTCTTGTAATCAAAAGTAACATTAGCATAGTAATACCTCTTAGACCTTTCTTGGTTGTCTTTTGTGCAATCGTGGTGAGAAGAGCGTTCCTTAGTCCTTCCTTTGCAATGTTCACGGTCATGGGAAGATTGTGATATGTTTGTAGCATCACCTTTCCTTGATGGTTTTCATAATGGGTTGGATTCTCTATGTGAAGAACCTCTTGCCTCTATTGCCATCAAGTACTCTCCTTCAATGTATCTCAATTCTACATCTCAAGGTCTTGGACAATCTCCAATGGCTGAGTCATTCATTGGCTATTACACCAAGCCCTCCTCCTTTATACCCCATCTTGGTAAGGAGTCTCATGTTTGTTCCTGAAATGGGTACCTAAAGGATCCCAATAGAAATAACATCATGTGAAAATGAAACTAAATAAATATCAACACTTTTACCTCATCTGTTGATTCTGAAGTAGGTGATGATGGCTTTTCTAAGCCCTCGTTCATGGCCTCTTCCATGGCTCGTAACTGAAGCTGCAACCTTTGCTTCTCCTCATTTTATTCTTCTATAAGTCTCCTTAGTTTAATATTCTCTGCTTGAAGGCTCAGATTGATCTCCTCATTTGAATGATGAGAAGAAGATGAAGAAGAAGAATATTCACTCAAATATGGAGATAGAGAATCATCCTCTACTCTCTATTTCTCCCTTTCCTCTTTTGTTGTTTTCTCCTCATAATTTGCATACATTATATCTACCGTACATGTCATCTTAAGGAGATCCTCGTAGAGATATTTGTGGTCCTCTAGTTTCCTTCTTGTTTCACGTTCAATTTATGGTTATCATTCACACTTGTAATTCACATCAGTGAGAAGACCACTCTAATACCAAAATTGATCCAGATTCTCTCAGCTACCGGAATTAACCAAGATCTTTTACTTATGTGATGTTAGCATAATTGCGTGACATGAAAGAGTATGAAAAAACACAAGTGCATACTTTTAAGAAGAGGAAACATAAAGGAAACCATCAAATCAAAGAACACACACAAGTTGATAATGAAGTTCGTCTAGTGTGGACTACGTCTCCAGGCACAATGTCAAGAGTGGGGAGGTTGCCTCATTAATCGCTGCAAGATGATGATGAGTACATGATGTATTCTTTGTCAATACAAGGATGAACCCATTTTAACCATAGTGGCATGTATCTCCATGAGACATTCTTATATAAGAACTCTCACTCATACAAGCTTTCCTTCAACATGGAAAATAACAGTCTCTCATATAAAGTGGCATACAAGGATCCTCTCACAAAATGGCCTACATGGATCTCAAAATCAAATCATCATATAAAAAAAATTCAAATGAAGACATGAAAAAAATGTATCTTATACCTCTAAGTCTGGGTATGACCTGAAAATTAGCTACTCAAATGAAGAAATGGCATGCACCATCGCAATCCCGGCGAAAAATCATGAAATCTGAGTATAAACTCAACCCTTTTCTGACTCGGTCAAATTTGGCCTCCCCAAGAATCTCAAAGATTTTATTCTATGCGTTGACTAAAATTCAGCTGCTCAGATGAATAAACTGATAAAACCATCACGTCCCTTACTAAAAACAAGAAAAATGAGTATAAAGTTGGCTTAGTTATGAAACTGTCATTTGCAAGCCTCTAAGGAATTTTTCAGATTCCACGCAGATTCTTGTGTCATGGTTCCACCTTCACGGTTCTCCCTCGTCAATCTGGCTTTTGAAAATCCACTACTCAAATCAGAAAACCATCTGCACCATCAGACCCCTGGATAAATTCCAAGTAATTTTAGTATAAAGTTGACATATTTTTGATACTGTTAAAATTCAGCGCCAAAAGAATCCCTAAAATTCCTCCAAGATTCCAAATCATGGTTCGACCACTCCAAGTTCCATCATTGGTCAAGGCTCTACCTCGATTTATGTGTCAACATCGTGGTTCTGCAAGCCCTCCTATGCAAGGGTTCTGCTCTTGGTTCTTCACGACTCTGTTTGGTCTTCCCCCTCACCGCACAATGGATAACTGGTTAAATATTCTGTTACAGATACATAAACTAGAGTTACCCGCTTGTCCAACTTGGTTGGAAGATTTTTATTAAAGCACTGTCAATGCACTAGTGGCGGGTTCAAATTCATGGATGGACACATTTTTGGATCGATTATGGTTTCGCTGTTGCATATGGTTCCAAACTTTGTTCCGTCATTTGACTGGTTCCACCATGGGTGAAAAACATATGGTTACAGTACAGTGATGTGTGGTTTGATGGTAAGTCACATGGGCTAAGCCCGGGGAGACCAAAGTTCAAACCTCATTGAGTACAATGACCTACTGTGGTGGCGGCTAGAGGGGCGGATTCCCCTTTCCTGTGAGTCTGCTCTTGCTAAAATCATAGGAACTTAGTATACTCGACTTGCAGGTGGTTGGTTATGCTCTTGGTGTTATAGTGGCAGCTATGAGGTTTGATCCTGGGTCTCCCCTAGATTAGGCCTAGCAGTTACCGATTCACCATGTGATTAAAAAAAAAGAAAAACATATGGTTACAACATATATTAAATTATATTTACTGTTACATTTTGTGATACTATATCATGTAATGGCTTAAAAAACACTTTAATAATATCCATTTGAACTTCCCTTTCATGTCTTAAAAACACGTTAATAATATCCCTTTGACCATCCGTTTCGTTGATCTAAAATGGCGTGTAATTTTAGGTTTATGGTTATGTATTATAACCCTATTATATAATAACCACCATAAAAAGATGCCATGTACTCGTTAGCTATAATTTTGTTCATAATCGTGTTTTGGATTTATATAGTTGTTAACCATATTTTAATGATTATTTATACTTTTTAATATATGCTTTGAAAACCAACCACCCCCAATTTTATATTTTTGATATTTTTTAAGTTGGATTTATATGGTCGTTAACCATATTTTAATGACTCTTTATACTTTCTAATATATGATTTGAAAACCAACAAACCCCAATTTTATATTTTTGATAATTTTTTTAAGTTGGGGTATTATTATATAGTATTTTGATTGTGAATGGTTTTGGTTTTTAATAAAAATTTTAATAATTTTTTTTGTATTTTTTTTTAGGATAAGGAGGCTAATGTTGGAGTTCCACGTGTCAGTGACTCATTTTCATTTGGTTGTCACATAAGTAAAGCAAGTCTCGCATCCCCTTATGACTTGTAAATTTCAAACTGTAATAAATTTTTCATACGGACTCAGATTCAGGTGTCGTTTGTATCGTTGAAAAGATATCACCGAACTCTATAACTTGGTCCTAGTTTCATAAACTTGCGAACACTTTTATTTTTGAGGTTTTCCTAGAGCTACTTGGATCAACCAATCCCTATCCAACACATCTGGGTAAAAAACCCCTGGTTGCAGTATTTGGGAAAACATAATGTTCCCAAGTTTCATTCCACATATTTCTAGAGTTAATAGATGTCAACCTACTATCATGATCTTCCTTTACATTATTCCGATCAAAGGTGTCCCACCACTTACACCTAAAATAACACATCAGAACAAAGAGAAATTCACTTGAATGATCTCTTGTATCTTTCAAATGTAACCTAATGTCCCTTGCATTAGGTTTTGATCATGGTGGCTAGCACAACTAGATTGGATGAATTTGACTTCCACTCCAAAGTTTTGTGCCATGCATCTTTCATCAACATCCTCCATGTGAAAATGATGTCAATATTCCCACATAGATGGGAACAAATGCACCTATAAAAAAAGAGAAAAAATCACATTTTTCATGTGTCTAATAACTCTAACACACACATATATATGTGTGTGTGTGTGTGTGTGTGTTACAATTCAAAGGTGTAATATGAAGTTAAAACTATACAAAAAGAGAATATAATTACCGAGTTACTGCACCCAAGCCCTATGTTAAGTGCATCCTCTTCAGCATGGGGGTAATGACCAGGTGCAACATATTTCTCTCTGACTTGATTAACAACCCAACTATTAGGTCATGTCATTGTCATATTTTATTTTAAATGATCAAGATAAGGCATTTTTCTACCATTCAATTGTTTGAATTATTTCCTATCACTATCCTATTTCCTCCTCTTCTCTTTGTACAATGCGACCCATGGTTGTGTCACTTCCATATTGTAAAGAATGAATTTGTTGATGAATTCAATTTTTGAATTCACTGATGATTAAATCAAACCAGTGGAATAGCCTCCCAATTTTGAGGGAGATGATTGTGGTACCACAGATGGATTTTGGTTCACTCAGAATTAATAATTAATTCGGTCAAGCAGCTAGGCATGGGCACTGCACCAGACAAAGTCTCAAGATATTGGAGACTTTTGCAGGTCTATTTATGAATTCAATCGCACCTAATAATTCTAAGAACTATTAGTTTTGTTCATGTGCGCAAAGATGCCAATAGAGTAGCGAACTGGCTAGTCAATGAAGGGGTGAGATGCACAAGAGTCAACAGATGCTGCTTGTGGGAGTCGGTACTTGCAGGATAACTGCGTGAGGGTTGTTACACTCTAGCCCTCACAGACAAGGAGCATTATCAACACATGAAGGGGAATCCGCTAGTTAACCTTTAATCAATGGACGACAGGGGTTTGATACAAAGACAACCTGAGATTTGGCATATGGGGGTCTCATTGGTTCTGCAGGGGGATACCATAGATCGCCTTGTCATTGGTTCTGCTTGGATATTGGTTAGAGAGCAGACAATTAGGAACAATGTGATAATCCATTCAAATAGGTGGCTCAGTCGAATGGATGGTAGCAGGTGCAGTGTATCCATGGTTTCCGGGTTATCAGGCATCAAAGCGGTTTCCGGGTTATTGGGTGTCCTCAAAACCCAAAGTGGTTTCTCAGAAATGAGCCCGATGCCACTCAACGTTCAACACGTGGCTCTCGGAGGAGAGAGAATATTGCCCTCATCGGGCGGTTATACCTCCTGCTTCTTCTTCGCCCAATATTTCCCTCAGTCATTGGATCATGTAACTGCAGATTAATGGCTTAGGTTCGATGGGAAAGTTAGTGGGTTCGGGTGATCCCCAACGGACCTGAAATATTTTTGAAGTGGTCTCTATTCCCCCTCTTTGGGTCCGCTTAAAGTTTTTTCGGGTTCACCTATTTTCGCGCTGTTTTTCCCCTTCATCACTTGACCGCGAATCATGTTTTGAGAGGTGGAGGCCGTGCGTTTGGTTTTTCTGGGGCCTTGGCCCGGTTCTTGAGATGTTGACTCTTTTCCCAAAGCTAGAAGATATTGCTTAGTTTTTCAGCTCGCTTCCTCTTTTGGCGCGATGTATTTTATGTAATATATTTTTAAGTGACAAGATAATAGAAGGAACGACTCTTTCTTTAGCAAAAAAATAAATAAATTTGATTTTAATAATATCATAATTTTCAATTAAAATAATAAAAAAATTTATCCTAACCATTAATGCAATTGTGACTATTTTTTATATATTTTTTTTGCGTATATAATTATTATTATTACTTCCCCAAAGGGGGTTACAAATGGTTATAGAGAGGATATGGTGATGGCCTTGCCACCTTCACCCTCACCCTTGTAAACATAGAGATAGTTACAACCAATGCCTTGATGTTGATAGATTCCTCCCAATAGTCCTGAATTCGACGCTTGAACCTTTAATGGAGTCTTTAGCATATTGAAATTATACTTCAAGAGTCTAAAATCCAACCCCTTTTCCTTTGAGTGTATGGTATTTATAGGCCAAGGATGGAAGTTTAAGGTCTAGTTAGGTAGGAACTATAAAAAATGGAAGGAATGGGATCCACTACATTTGGAATGAGAACCACTTGAGCAAGGATTCAAGTCCATATCCTCACCAATTGGAAAGATACCTCCATGAGGCTTCTAGAAAGGAAGGATCATGATCCTTTTTATTTTTTACCCATGTAAAAAGACCCATACAATTTTAGACAAATAAAATTGCAATGACAACGTAATATGTTAGTTATTCAAGGAACAATGTCACATGTTATAATATTGGTACCTATGATGGTTTTGAAAAATATGGTTTTTAAGGTATGTTATCTATGATTATTATCTTTTTGGAGAGGTATTTCTTCCATATTTTCTTGGGATTGATCACAATAGTTTTTCAAATAGCGAAATATTTGAATTTGACAACATTTTCTTGGATGGGCAAAAATAATGTGTAACAGATTCTCTCCTAAAGAATGAGGTCAAAAAAAAGTATGATGACTAAAGTGCTTTATCATGTAGAGGTTTGAATCAAGGAACAATTAGTTAGAATCCTGTAAGTCAACAATCAAAATATTATATTACAATAACATCATATGATAATGTTCGAGGTAGGAAACCCCATACTCAGAATATAAGTAAATCTAAGCATAAGTATGGAAGTAAGCAAGGTCTTAGCAACCAGAGATACATCAAGGGTCCATGCGCGGAAGAATATATATGAAGGTAACCACCAAACATACATTGTGGATCTATGTCATAGTCATGAATAGTCAAAACTCCATGTATCTTGGATATATCAAACAAGATCCAAAGTCTTCATCTCTATCTATTGGTAGTACAAATATAACCATGTTAATAAGTTTATTTAATTCAAACATGGAGAAACAATATAATTATTGGTCAATGACAAGAACAATTAACAGATATGATAGGAACCACCAATAATGACAATGGATCTCAACGCACTCTAGTACATTCTATGGAATGTGAATAAACAATTTGAATTTGAACACCCATAGAATCATTCAATCAAATGCCAATGATATAAGCATATCATCAAAAGTGAGGAAACCTACTATTGACACATGCAAGTTGCAAGGTACTGAAATGTTTCTAAATTGACTTCTTTGGTAATGTGTTGAAGTCAATAGGAAGTGATCCTTCATAGGAGAGCCTTGATCTATCCCACATCAATGATGCAAAATAGGTATCAATATTTGAAGTAGAACAAAATAAGAGTGATTCAGGACTGACTCAAAGATGGATAATGAGATAGAAAGCTTTAACGACTGCAAAATTATTTGACATTGGTTGAAATTCTATCAAACATATAAATGGCATGATAATTACTTCAAAGCACTTGATTCAAAATAGGACTAGAGACTAGTGTGAATACGTTTATTGAGGCATGATAAATAGAGAGACAACTAGATTTCCCAACTCAGACGCCAAGAGTGACAAAGTGTCATGTTTAAGAGTCACTTGCTTCCTTTTCAAATAGATAATTTATATACCCATTTCTTAATTTCCTCCACTGATTCTGGCAAGTAACTCTTTATTTTACACAAGCTTGAGGAGGATAACACATGCTTGAAGTATGAGGTTATGCTTATGATATGGATCCTTCGTTGTCTAAGTCCCAAATCTGATACAGGTCCTTTATTGTCTAAGTTTAACGAGTCATGAAAGAATAACATGACATGTTTTCATGTTTAGAGAGTTTGAAAATAAATAAAAGGAAACTCTAATATGGCCTTTTTAATTTAATTTTAACAAGTTCAGAAAAAATGATAAAAGATAACTTGTTTAATTATTTCAACATAATATTTTAACAAGGTAGGAGATAGTAGAGCTCAATGATTTTTCGCATTTAGGGAGTTTGAAAAGAACATAAAGAAAACTCCAAGGTTGTTGTTTTTCGTAAATTTATTCTTCTAGGGCCTAAAACCAATAAAACAATACAAAGGAGAACTATTCTATCAATGTTTGAATAGAGTATACCTTTTTTGTAATTTGTTTATCCGAAAAAGGAGTAAACTTACACTGAACAAACATCCTTTCTAAGTCTTTTAATGACCATGAAAGGAAACAAGTTAATTCAACAAAATTTTCATGTGAAGGGAGTCATTAAACTCACCTTTTCCCTCATATGGATGAAGCTCCAAAATTATTGGAAAACCTTCGTGTTTAGCAACACCAACTTCCAACTGGTTACCATAAGATTTCTCCCAACCCACCATCAATTGATGAAGCGATCAATCGGAGTTTACCATTGGATGATCCCACCCTTCCCATGAAAAGTGAAGTTGAAGTGGTTTACCCAATTCACTCATTCGTCGATCCCACTCTCCATTTAGAGAGTGAAGTTAATACCACTCAATTTCTTCTTTTCAATTTAGGTTTTTCTTGATAATGGGGGCATTTTTCTTGTTACGAGGGACCCCCCTCCAATTACTGGCTTCATTTCCTCTGATTGGAATAAAATGATAGAGCCTCGTCTCCCTTCTTGCGTCCCCTTCCAAATCATTATAAAGGCATCAACAAACAAAGGACAAGAAAGGGAAAACTCAAGTTTACTAGTTTTTTTCATGTTTACATTTTCAACAGTATTCTAGGGAAATTTTTTATATTTTTGTGTTTGATTGTTCTAGTGATTGGTTTCTAAACCTATTGAGATCACTCTTATTTGTAAGGGTGATTAGTCCATCAACAAAATTGGTGACTCCATTTGGGATTGATGAAAATAATTCTTTATAGTAAAAGATATGGATTCGACATTATTTTCCTAGATGTGACAAAATAACATGTAACATGCGTTAACTAAGAAGAGGTGGCAACCACTCCAAGCATTTTTCCTGTGGTAAGTTTCATTGCTCTAGAAGCTTTGTTACTATCTATATGTTATTTTCATTAGTATGGTATATGGTTAGGGTGTTTCCATGAATTCATTAGATCTTTACAGTAATTTCCACTAACAAAGACCTACGAGGGTATTTGGAGGTCGGTTTGAAAGCCTCTCAATGTTTTTTCTCAAGGAAGACATTGTGAAAGTCATGGCTATGCTAGAAGGTCACTATTTCAAAAGTACCTATGGTAGAGAGTGGTGTTGGCTCCGTTAGTGAATTTAGTTGGATATTAGGTATTAGTGCCAAATTACGAATTCTTGGACCTCATCTGAGTGTGCTTAGCCCTGAGGGAGAAGAGAGGGGAATTGGTGGAGTAACCTAGAAAATATCTGGTGCAAGGTATTTTGTAGATAATTGGGGTATCTTGGATTGTCTTAGCCCCATTCTATGCTAGAGAGCTTGTGCTCGAAGGGGAAGGGGACCTTGGGGTCAAGTAACTATTCATCAAGATGACACTCGAGACTTAGGAGAAGAGGTAGTCACTCCATAGGTGCAATCTATTAGCAGGGTAGTGATGCCTTCTCCCTTTGACTTGTTGGATGAATGGTTGCAACAAATCTCCTGGTTTTGGACCATCTCGTTTAGTACTAGTATGATACTAGTAATGAGTTAATTAGCTTTCTACATGACATCCAACATAACCAAGAACATATGTTGGATAGGTTTCCTTCACTGCGCCATGGGCAAGGAAGGATAAATGATGGACTTTTGATTTTGGAAGGTGGAATAGGAATATAGAAGCTCGTGTCCAAGAGTCTTTCCACCCTCCTTTGCCACCTTATAACGGGTAGGCCATCCCAATTTCGACTCTCTTTCACGCTCAAGGATTATAAAAGGCTATTTTTGGGTTCTTGGTACCTTTTGGTGACATGATTTTTGTAATTTTAATTTAATTATTAATTATTATTTGGTAGATGGAGAGATTTAACATTTATAGAATATCATAAAATATTCTTACTAATATTCGTAAATCAAAAGTTAAAATTTATTCCCAAAGTAATTATGTCCTTTTATTTAAATAAATAAATGCCATATAAATAAGTTTCATATGAAATGAATTATGGTTTTTATGTACATGTAGTAATGATAACCCATGATATTGGCCCATAGTATTGTAGCAAAGCTTGACTACCATTTAAGAATATCCATAAAGTGGGGGATTAATGTGCTAGTTAAAATATTGGTAGTTTTTTTTTTAAATGTGTATA
>APFE030604518.1:153089-167459 GCA_000404065.3 Pinus taeda
ACACAATGGTCAGCTTCCAACCTCTGAAAACCATGTTCCAACATGAATGAATCAAATTTCTTGTACCATTGTCGAGGTACCTGTTTCAACCCATAGAGACTCTTCTTCAACCTACAAACAAGGCCTTCTTTTCCTTTTTCTATGAAGCCTTCTAGCTGCTCCATATAAATTTCTTCCTCCAATTCACCATGAAGGAATGCAGTTTTTACATCTAACTATTCACATTCTAGGTCTAAAGCAGCAACTAGACCAAGAATGACTCATAAGAATATACAAATTTCCCCTAATACTGTTGAAAATGTAAACATGGACATACATAGTAATATAAAGTTTGTCCTTTCTTGTCCTTTGTTTGTTGTAGCTCTTGTTCTACCTTTGATCCTTAAAGCCAAAACCTATAGTATAACCAACAAACAATTAATCAAAGCATTTGATATATAAAATACTCAACAGATTCTAAAATAATGATAAGGAGTTCCATTACAATATTTTCACAATAAAACAACATATGTGGGAAAACATATACTTTGTATTAATGTGGAACAGGAGAGAGTTACAACCAATGCCTTGATGTTTATAACCTTCTCCCAATAGTCTTGAATTCCAACCTTGCATTCAAAAGCCTTCAATGGATACTTTAGTAGAGTGAAAGTATGCTTGAAGAGTCTAAAATGCAACCCCTTTTCCTTTGAGTGTATTGGATTTATATGCCAAGGATGGAAGTTTGATATCCATTTAGGTAGGAACTAGATCCACAATGGAAGGAATGGGATTAACTATGTTAGGAAAGAGAACCACTTAAGCAGGGATTCGAGTCCATATCCTCATCGGTTGGAAAGGTACCTCCATGAGGCTTCTAGAATGGAAGGTTCATGATCCCTTTTAATTTTTTACCCATGTAAAAAGGCCAACGCAATTATTGATAAATAAAATTGCAATGAAAATGTAAGATGTTAGTTATTGAAGGTATGATGTTGCAAGTTATAATATTAGCAACAGTGATGGTTTTGAAAAATGGGGTTTTAAGGTATATAATCTAGGATTATTATATTTCTAGAGAGGTATTTCTTCCATATTTTCTTTGGATTGATGAAAATGGTTCTTCAAATAGTGAAAGATCTGAATATGACATCATTTTCCTAGATGCAACAAAATAATGTGTAACAAATAACCCCCTAAAGTATGAAGTCTGAAAAAAGTAATGATGACTAAAGTGCTTTATCATGCAGAGGTTTGAATCAAGGAACAAATAGTTGGAAGCTTGTAATTCAACAATCAAAAGATTATGGTACAATAACATCATATGGTCATTAGAGGAAATTTCAGCCTCAAAGTGGCCTCCTGACGAAAAATAATAAAATAATAGATAAAATAATAAAATAAGAGTTATGAAATTTTGAGGCAAAAGAATAAAAATGCCTTTTCTAATTGTATTTTTGGCTTATCTCCTTATAGGTTCACTTATGTTTCAAGTGTAGGCACTCATCGGATACCGAATTAAATTCCACATCCAACAAGTACCCACATTATGTATGCTTTTGAGAAGAACCACATTGATAAAAAATTGAGGAAAGGTTTTCAAATGAAATATTTGGGTTATGTTCACTACTATCTTGGTATTGAAGTAACTCAACATCCGAAGTTTGTATTCATCTCTTAGAAGAAGTAAATTGGAGATTTTTTGAACAGGTTTGACATGGCTCAGTGCAATCCTTTGACTACTCCAATGGAACATAACTTAAATCTCATATCCACTAGAGGAAAAGAATTTGAGGATGCAAAAAAGTATAGGCAACTCGTAGGAAGTCTCAAATACCTAACTACTACCAAACCAGACATTTCATTTGTTGTTGGAATCCTCTCCAAGTTTATGCAAAGGCATTTTGAGGGTCATTGGTCTGCTACAAAAAGAGTTCTAAAGTACTTAAAGGCAACTTAAGACTTTAGACTTAAGTTTACACAGGTGGGTGACTTCAACTTGATTGGATACTCTGATTCAGAATTCGATGGAGATAAGGAAACTGGGTTGTCTACTTTAGGTTATGTTATGAGCCTTGGATTAGGAGTTGTCTCCTTGAGGTTACGCAAACAATCACTTCCAACAGATTCCACAACTGAGGCAAAATATGTGGTAGCAGCTGAAGCTAGAAAGGAAATTGTGTGGCTCGAGAAAATTCTGGAAGATTTGCAAAAGAAACAAGTACAGTCAACTCCTCTTTTGATTGATAACACTTCTACAATAAAGATTTCTAGGAACCTAAAGGTCCATCATCGAACGAAGCACATCAATACAAAATACCATCTGATTCAACATCATGTTGAGGTGAAGACAATCCACCTACGTCGTTGTTCCACAAATGAGGAAATTGTAGATGTATTAACTGAAGAACTTGGAAGAGAAAAGTTTGAATGATTCAAAATGATACTTGGACTCACTAGGATTCCTTTATATTAAGGGCGGGGGGGATGTTGATACCTAATCTTTTGTATTAGCTAAATCCATGTAAATATTGTAAATAGAAAATTAAAGAGAATTGGAAGACGAAGAGACATTGGGAGATGAAACCCAATAGTATCACTCTCCATGTGTATACCCATGTTCCATCTTAATGGAAAACACAATTCAACTCGTGGAGTTACCTTCTGGTCTGACAGTATCATCAATAAAAATCAACACAAATTTATCCAGATATTTGTGGAATATATTGTTCATGACACACATGAATGTTATCTGAGCATTGGCTAGTCCAAAGGAAGAAACTACAAATTCATAATTCCCATATTAGGTTCTACAAGTTGTTTTATGTGTATCCTCTTCCCTATTTCTTATTTGGTGATACCTATAACGTGCGTCAATTTTAGAGAACATCGTAGCCCCTTTCACTTGATCAAATAGATCATCAATGCAGCGTAAAGGATACTTGTTTTTTATTATCAACTTATTTAATTGCCTATACTCAATGCACAATCGTAAAGTTCCATCCTTTTTCCTGATAAAAATCATTGGGGCTCCCCAAGGTGAGACACTAGGGGAAATGTATTTGTTATCTAATAATTCTTGTAGCTGCATTTTGAGTTATGTCAGTTCTAGAACAATCATGTGATATGGTGTTCTGGATATAGGAACAACTCCTTGAACAAGTTCAATGGTAAATTCTATATCCATTTTAGGTGGTATCCTAGGGATGTCTTCAGGAAACACATCAGCAAAATCCTGTACCACAGGTAGGTCTCTGGCAGTTTTTTCCTTAGAATTTAAATATTGTATTTGTGTTGCATAAATTTGGCACCCCTTCCTCAAGCACTAAGTCTAAATGGGAGGATGTGATTGGCCTTAGTTTCAGCGGTATCCTCACTCCCCGCACCTCACATCTTACACCTTCATCATTCAAATAACTAATAGGCTTATCCTTATAATTGATAGGAGACCAATGCTTCTTTAGCCATCCATGCCAATTATAATGTTGTATGACCCTAGGGGTAGAACATTCAAGTTTGTTATTATTGGTTGGTCAAAAAGTTCTACTAGAAAATTGTCTACCTTGGCTACAACACTTCTTTAAGCCCCCATGGCTAGTTGTACTAACCATGGGTTCTTAAATTTATTAGCTTGCAAATGACATTTTTCTGCTATCCTAGGATTTACGTAACTTAAACTAGCCCCTAAATCAATTAAAATAGACACAGCTTGGTTGAATATTTTACCTTCAAACTCCATAATAGTAGGTTGGTACACTACTTGGTGATCCTCCATTGCAACATTAATTCAAGAAAAACTCCTTGCTACCTCTCCTACAGTAGATGCCTCTTGAATTTGTGTTATTGGTTCTTCCCTTTTTTAGTAAGGACAATTTTTTACATAATGCAATCCCACACCGGTAACACTGTAATGGAGGCCTCACTGCTTGTTCCAACTCAGGTTTGTTAGGATGTTCAGAGGATTTTAGTTCATTCTATAACTTTTTCTTTTGCTGGGTTCTTCCTGAGTTTCTATTCGGCTGATTTTTGTAGGAACTTTTAAAGTTTAATTCTTTTAATCCTTTTACATTCTGTGAACATTTATCCTCTTTTTTCTGTCCACTTCTTGTTGCTATCTCCTTTATTCTTCATTTGTTAGTAACAAATTCGAGCTTTCCTAATAGCCTTGTCAATAGTTTTTGGGTTGTCAAATTACAACTGCTCCTTCATCAATGCTAGCAGGTTATTGATAAACCACCGAAATTCAACGTTTTTCTTCCGTATATAGGGGAGATACTGTAGCAGGGATGTAAATTTTGTCATAAACTCATCTATAGAAAGTTATCCTAACCAAAAATCATGGAATTACTTTTCTTTTTCATGGATTTACCTTGTATTCTCCATATTGTTTTTACTTCCTCCCACCATAAGGTGGATTTACCTTGTAGTTGGTAAATTGTTAGCTGAGCTTTCAAGTTATGACTGTATTCATAAATTTGGAAATATTTGTTCATAGTAATATGCCATGCTTCATTAGACTCCTATTGTTCACCATCAAATGTTAGAGATTTTATCCTTTTGAACTCTCCCTGTAATTCCACTTTCAACCTCTTAGATCCCCTATGATTAAAAATTATCTCTCCTTCGGAATCAAGGTGCTCATCTCTTTGTCTAAAGGTTCCAGTTTTGTTCCCATGTTTTTGGCTGGGAATAGGATGTCGATGATTTTCTCATTCTCAACAGTATTGTCATGGTTTTATCCTATTTTACATCAACCTTTCATTGTCTGCTCTCAAACTTGCCATTTCATTCTTTAATTCTCGTACTGTCTCAAATAGTGTAACATTGGAATTTCGAGACTCTTTGCCCAGTTGTACCTACATCTCAGGGTTAACTTCTGTATAATATACTAGACCAAATGCTATGGTTGTTATTACTGGAGTATGTACGACTCTCCTCATGGTGGCTCCTTTCCTTCACTCTCTTCACATAACAAATTTTGTTATTCACTTATTTTCCCAAATAGGCCACAATATTGGAATGTGGCTTTACTTCTTACATCTCCCACTATATAAAAATCACAAAAAAAAAAAACTGTCACCACATAAGTTAACACAAAATATTACACTTTCGATGTTAATGCTATGTATTCACAAAGTTAAATATAATATATATATTGATTTAATTATGCAATTGAAAGCCATGAGTTATCCATTTTCAACCTTTAATGTTAACTTAACATGTAACACAGCCACCCAATAAGTTTCACAAACTCACGAGTTAGGTTATCATGAAACTCGTTACTTTGGAATAATCCAGAACAATCTGGAATCCCCTTTTTTGCATGCCACATGATGATACGTCTCAGTTTGGGAAATTCATCGGCGATACTCCTCTCATCACAATAATCAATGGTCGAGAAATGAGGGATTTGGTTGAGGTAACCGGCTTCCCTCTCTGCATCGCAGAGGACCCATTCAACACCTCGATTCTTTGAGGGATAGCTCTGCAAATTTGGCAATTTTAAGATTTTCCAATGCTTCTATTTTTGGCCATAAGACTCCTGCCAAGTAATTCATTTTCCAACTTTTCTCAGTTCCCTCCTTTGCTTCCCATAATATTATCAGATTGAAGAATCGATTGTTCATGAAAATTCTAGGATGGGGGCTCATTGGTTGTTGGCTAGGGTTGCATCTTCCAACAGGATTTGTCACCTCTTTGCTCCTACCACTATAGTTAGGTGATCCTTATTATTTTTGTCACCTCTTTGCTCCTACCACTATAGTTAGGTGACCCTTATTATTTTTGTTCTAAATTCATTGTTTACAGGCTTTCCTAAAATCTCTAGTTTACCCCTAATTTTGTCTCAGCTGTACCATTTGCACAAGTTCCTTTCTCTTACCTTAGGTATGGACTAACAAAGGGTTATGCTTAGAATCAGTTTATATTTGTGTATTTTCATTATTCTGTTTAAAACCTTACAATGCTTACTGTGACTTTGTTGATATTTCCTATATGTAAGTTTTGCATTTGGGTTGCAAAGATTGCTCTAGGGTTTCAGAGTCTCAATTCCTCAACTAATAACTCTGTCTATTTTAGGTTAGCATTTTGGCCCTTCTCTAATAGGGTTTATACCTGGCTCCTCTAGTTCGATTGTCCTTATCTCCAGGAATATTTCAAAAATATATAATTACGATTAAGGTTGTAATGATTAGTCTCATAATTGAGTTTAAATTATTGAATGCAAGGCACAACCATGCTATCGGGCTCTTAAGTTTGTAATTCCGAAGACTTGGAAATATAATAAATTTGTGTATATGTTTATTTTGACAGCTCTTTTCAATATTATAAAAGGTTATGTGGTTTACTATGGTTATGTTATTTTTGTTCCTCATGCTATAACCCCTGACATGACCATTTGTATGTTATCTTGCCTTCTATACACGTATCTTGTAAATGATTCAAATTACCAGCTACATTGGTTTAGAATTTTCTTTGTAAAATGGCTTAGTATATGTTATTGATTTGCTTACTCCTATGTTATTTAAATAAATGTTTTTCCTTTAAATCTATAACCTTTGAACTTTGCACAAAGTGATGGTCACAAACTTGGTTAAAGATTGGTAGTTTGGTTAGTTGATGCGAGAAGATAGAGGGATTATTCTTAGGTTGTCAAAAGGCTAGGCCCAGGAACTAATATGATGTCTCCCGACAATTTTTTATTTTATTCTTTTCAGAGAGAAAAAGCATAATGTATTATATTGAGACAATATAGCAGATATCAGATAAGTACAAATGTCAAGCTATAAGAAGCTGCGGAGGTCTTTTAACCCTGAAACATAAACCTGGGCTGTGTCCCTCCGAGAAAGAAGAAAAAAAAAGACAATCTGAGCATATACACATCTCATATAAGAAGCGTTGCAGAAATTATGAACCATATGCAGATATAGATATGAGATCCTGATACCATAGATAGATAAAAAATATATACATCATACAAGTACGATGATAGAGGCAGAAAAAGGAGAAAACAATTTTTTTTATATAACCCTCATTATAACTAAGCTATACTATGAAAACAAAAACAATGCCTTTTCTCAAATTTCCAATCACACAAGCACTTATCTATCTTGTTTTTGTTTACTTTCCTTTAACCGCATTCCAACTTATTCTTGTCGAGATTTTACCCTATAATTGTATTTTGCTATTCAAGATTGTCCCCTTCCTGTAAATTTCACTGGTTATCTCCCTGGTTTTCTCTCAACACAGTAAATTAGATATGATTATTTCTCAAACTAAAATTTATCAAAAACATTGGGGTTTAATGCCCAGAATACTAACACTTTCAAACTTGGTTATCCTTTCTATTAGAAAGTTAAAAAAATATATATTTAAAATTTCGACTAGTAGTAAATCGACAGTACACATTAACTCATTTAAATTTTTTGTTGAAAATGATCAAAAATAACATTCACAACATACATTAATTCATGCCATATTTCTGCTAACAATATTCAAAATATCATTCACAGTACTCATCAGTTGAGTTATTGCAATACTTATTTGTACGATCCTTAATTGATTACAGAAGTGGCCACAACCACACGAAAGGGAAAGTTCCTCCCTACCACTGAGATTTGTCTCCTGAGTGCATCTCCCCTCGAGCTATCCTCACTAGAAGAGTTTCCCTTTTGGATAGTACTACACAAGATCAATTCCTATGGCTATTTAGTCACAACCAGACTTAATCAAAGACAATTTCCACTTTGAAAGTTTCGTTTGGAAACCAGCAGATCTTTTTTGCGTAATAGTTCTTCTCAACTTTACAGTGCTTCTCCATTTCGTCACCTCGGGTTCATTGTACCCTCTCAATTTCCTCTCAACTTTACAGTGCTTCTCCATTTCATCACCTCGGGTTCATTGTACCCTCTCAGTTTCCTTTTTCCAGAAATTTTATTCCTACCAAGAAAAGTTTGAGAAAGTAACGACCTAGCCATAACTGTGCAACTACCTTGACAAGAAAGTCTCATTTCAAATTTACCTTATATATAATTTACCTCATACGCTTTGGATAAACATTCGTTTATTTCATAATGCAACTAAATACTTTTTAATTTTTGACCTTTACTAATAACTAGCATTTGCACTATCCAACCACTCCTCAATTTATTTCTTGGTTGGATTATAGTGATGTGACATCATACATCTCTTTATGCAGGTCTCAGTCCCGATAATAAAACCATTTGTTGGCTTAATGGGTCTTGTCCCAAGTTCAGAGTTAGTTTCGCCAAACAAATCCCTACACTGCTGGCCTTTTCAGCATCAATCCGCGGAGCGCAGACTGAAGTCTCACCCGAAGCAGTATGGGGCGATGCTAGAACCAAGTTTCTGCACCCAGAGATCAGTGTAATGTCATTTTATGCCGTAAATCTGCCTTCACGTAGATTGATAAGCCTTTAAGGCTTCTCGATGTAACTCCCTTTTATCAACCTATAGACCTCTACGAAGGTCTACGACTGTCTTTCGCGGACCTTGAATAGGCGAATCCACTACTTACGCACATTAAATATTATTTATAACCTAGTGATTACTTAGATCAGCTTAAGTGTTTGATAAATTCAACATACAACAAGATAATCTTCGCATAAACAGTTAACAGTAACTGTGTTCATATAATAGTATAAATCGTGTAAAATCACACATCAATACATCATTATTTGATAAGTCCAACATTCATCATAACATAAAACACATTCATTCATAACAAAAGTAAAAAGGCAAAACACAAGGATTTCTGCAATAATCTTCTTTATTAATACTTGGTTTAACTTACAGACTCAAGACTTCCTTGCACACTCAGCTACAAGAGTCTACGCACTCAGCTGCGGACTCTACTCTAGCCCTCTGTGCACACAGTTGCAGAGTATTTATTCTTACTCTTCTTCGCTAACCCTTTAGACTTATCTCATAGACCAAACTTCATTACTTGCCTTAGACATCCTAAGACACACCTATTTATACAATCCCATTGTCTGCGGACCATGGGTAGATCCTCAAAAATCCGACTCAACTTACATAAAGAAGGGTAAAACCTTTTATGACTCTTTAATTATCTACATGCTCCACGACCACAACTTGTGGAGACTTTACATATTTATACCACAAAACTTGGGCTTTTGCCCCAAAATTGACCCTAGGGGACCCCATCCCAACAATGATGAATGTTATGTTGGGATTTTTTTCTTAATGATTTTAGATATAGGGTTCCTTACACTATCCCCTCATCCCCATGAATTGAACTAAAATTTTAGGGGTTTCCCTAGACATCCCCGTGTTTGTTTCCTCTCTCCCACACTTATACATCTTAGGAACTTAAGATTAAGATTTAAGCATAAAATTAAATCAATGTTTAAAGTAGAACATCATTTAAAATTTTCTAGACTTGAAAGGTAGGACATCAAATTCCAACCATGCATAGAATGACATTGTTTAATAACAATATATCATTTTATTTTTATAAAGCATTAATATACTAAACTACATTTGAAAAGTAGGACATCAAATTTCAACCATGCATAAAATGAATTGTTAAAGAACAAGATATCATTTTAGTTTTGTATTCTAGGAATATACTAAAGCTTTAGGAAGCTTGATAAAATAATTGTATACAATAAAGGATTATTGAAGAATTTGAAAAGGATGACTAAAGAATTTGAGAAGGAACAATTGTGTACAATAAGAGATCAACTAAAGAATTAAAATTTGAACATTAGATGAAATGAGTATTTAAATTAGAACGTCTCATAAAAATTCTTAACTTGTGAGGTAGGATATCAAATTTCGACCCTACATAGAATGACCTTGTTTAATAATAAAATACCATTTTAGTTTTCCATCCTAGGAACATATTAAGGTTCTTAGGAAGCTTATAAAACGATTATGTACTTTAAAAGATCCTTGAAGAATTTGAGAAGGACAAAAAGAGCAAGTTGTTCCACATAAATATCAGTTACTTTATGTATAGAGTTTCCAACATGATAGGAAACATGTATGTGCAGAGTTTCTCTTTTGTGGTTTCTTCAATTATTTTAAGGATTAGCTCTCAAAATGACTAAACTATTGTAACAAATTTACTTCAAAAGAATTGAATAAGAAACACAATAATTCACATAAATAAAATCATAACACACATAAACACATTGAATTGTTTATTCCATGTAGTTCAATGTGAATTTAGACATGGAGGTTTTCGACTAAAGATAAATATACTATTCCATTGAGACTTCAAGCCAACAACAACTTAACTCCACATTCTATTCTAGTAAAAAATCTTGTTGGAGAGAATCTCTCATATCCAACTAAGATTCAACAACCTCCACAATAATAGACAAGGAATATATGTGTAGATAATGAGGAATACTCATTAGGCACACCAACAACGACTATTGAAAAATAATAAACCAGCTAGCGAGCAATAGAGTCATATTTTCTAAGAAAACCAAGATTGTCATTCAATATTTCATAATTTAAGCTGCCGTGATTTTGCTTGTGGCAAACATGAAGCACAAAAGCTCGTATTTTGAAGTATACGACTCATAAAGTTTGTTTCAAATATCACTTTAAGAAATATAATATTGAACAATTTGTAAGGGTCCAAAGAACAATTTGGAGAGAGCCAGTGAAATTTTAGAAAATTCCAATATGGTGATGATGATGAAGATAATGAAAAAAAGAACGTCCATTAACACTTATATGATCTATCCTAACTTAAAAGAAAATAATAATAATAATTGCGATTTTTTAATACATTGTTTCCTACCATAAACATCATATATTAAATGCTATAAAAGCATTTTTGGAAGTGAATATAAACATAAATATCAAATTTGTATAAGAAAATCATGCCTAAAATATACTGCATTGTTTTCACAAAATTGAGTTTCAATTCTTGGTTTTATGAGACGTTCATAGGAGTGTAGGTGTTGAGTAGAATTTGAGATTCAAGTATTGATTCCCTGCTTTCCCGCCTTTGCAGAAAACTTTTGTACCAATAAGCAGATAGTTTGGGATAATGCTTCAAATTGTCATTGAAGTCCACATAATGGAGACCAAAACGCCAAGTGTAACTACTCAAAACTTCAAAGTCATTTAAGTCCACATAATGAAGACCAAAACGCCAAGTGTAACCACTCAAAACTTCAAAGTCATCTAGGAAAAGACCATATAAAGTATCCACGGATGTCTGACCCATTCCTGCCAATGAATAAACGTTTTATGTCTGAGAGATATTCATCATTTCACAAATTCCTGCCACAATGAATAAACGTTTTATGTTTCAGAAGTGGTATACCTTATTGCTGCAAGCACATACTGAAGGACCTCTTGATGGAGATCCATCCTGGATTGGTCATTCAAAGCCTCACAAAGGGGAATAGAAGAATTATTAGGCTCTGAAAATCCTGTCCAAACATGAAAGATGATATTGTAAGTCTAGAACATATAATTAGATGGTCAATGATCAAAAAGTGTAGCACCAATTTGCGTATATTTTCTTGAACCTGCATAAATCTTAAGTGTACAGAGAGCTCTCATTGAGGACCTGAAAACCTAACTTGTGGTAGAGGAATAACATAAGAAGAGTGCCCACCATTTTCATGCACAATAATAGGAATATTATGGGAACGGTACTCAATATATTCAAGCACTGCCTGCATGCTTTGTGGTACAGCTGGCATACCCAAAAATGATCTCTGCCACAAATTACAGCATGAGGTAAATATTTTTTTGTCAAGATATAAACATACTTAGAACATACTGTTTAAAATTTATAAAACGTTTAGTTGAATTTTTGGATTCTATTTGTCTCTTAGTTTAGAATTATGTTTCTAAACTAAGGCATAGTTTAAATCCAAAATTTCTATCAAACTGTAAAATTCTACATACTCATATTTATAAAAAGCTCCTGCTAAAAAGAAAAAGAAAACATATGATTATAATAGGACATGTGATTCTTCAAAATCTTCTTACATCGACGCAGATGGGAATTCCATCTCGTTCCACTGCATTCATCAAGCAGTACAGAACAACCATAAAATGTTCTTAATACCAATGTTCTTGCAATGTATCACTTTTGAATTTAAAATAACATAAAACTTCAACGCATCAAAACCATTTTCCTTTATGATTTGAAGACAATAATGTTATTCTTCCTAGATTTAAGGAGGCCAAGTTGAAAGGCTGTTAGAAGATGAGATTTATTGAGTTAAATCTATTTGTGAGAATGACTCTCATACCTGCAGTTCCAATGGACATATCTTGAGCATAGTCTCTTGACATAATTTCACCTTTTCTTGGAACATCAAAACAATACCTGGTAACATAGTGATTGACACCAATGAAGTCCAATGACCCTTGTAACTTTTGAGCCTGTTCCTTTGTAAATGAAGGTAACCGAGAACCCACTATATTCCTCATGCTCCCTATATAGTCTCCAGAAACAAATGGGTCTAAAAGCCTGGATTTTGGAAAAAGAAATTAATTCAGGGTGGTTGTATGCCCTCAACCAAACAAAAGTACACCTATTTGCATCCACTTCAACAATATAACTATTAATTATTTGAATCACTACGAAAACCCCAACTGAAAAAGAGGAGAAATAACAATTGGTGAGACTGTTCTATGGTACTCAAGGTTCTGGAAACATAAGTTAACTTGAAAATTCATTGTTAAAGAAATCAGTCACCATCCCACCATAAAATCATTTTCTCTTTGAGTAGCAGCCACATCTGTGGATTTATTGGTAAGAGGTATCATCCAATGTACTAAAATTACTAATCCAATCCAGCCCTTTTGCTTTTCCTGCATTCATCGAGAAATTTATAAAATCTCATAGAATGAATGGAGATGAACATAGATCAGAGAGGAAAAGAACCCGATAGGTTTTCCTGTACAGCTCCACAACAGCTATATGTGATAGAAAAACATGGTGACCAACAATATATGGCTCAACAGTTGAGTTTCCAGCAGTACAATTTCCAAATGGTTGGGAACATCTTTGAGGTGGGAAAACGCTGTCATCATATCCTGCAGTGCCAAAAACATTGGGCTCATTGAAAGTGGACCAATATTTCACTCGATCACTAAACTCTATGAAACACACATCTGCATACCCTTTAAAATCCTCCCTGCATAAGATCGAAGTAGATTAGAGAACTCTGCTTCTCTAACCATAAGATTATTAATGCACCAATAAATTGATGCTTTGACTTGTGTGCCAACCCACATGGGAAGAAAAACAAGAACAGGAGATGACATAAGATGTTTACACAATCTGTGGATTTAAGAAACCTCCATAGGAATCTTACAGAGCTTGGGGCAGATCAAAGTGGTACAATGTCACATGTCGTTGAATGCCTGAGACATGCATTGAAACGATTAACAGTTTTGAGGATGATAGTCACAGGAATAAAAACAAAGTAGAGAGACAAGTTTGTCAATAAATACTACCATGGGACAAAAGCTCATTTATGAGGTTATTATAGTACTCAACGCCTTTTGGGTTGATGGGTCCTTCGCCATCTGCATCAATATATGTGAAATAGTTATTTCCTACCATTGTCTGTTGAGTGTTTACTAAATTATCAGGATTAAATATGTGGTTAGAGCTCAAACATAAATATACCAGGAATAAGCCTGGGCCATGAGATTGAAAATATATAGGCATCTACTCCCATCGCAGACATTAGATCAATATCCTCCTTCAAAACCCACAGGAAATTTTGCATCAGGTTGATACCCAAATCATCTAGGAGTTTAACTATTGATACATTAGTATGAAAACAACAATAATGGGGTTGGACATGCACATAAAGCTTGAGGATGGTTTACAAGTAGCCACTGCATATAGGTTGTCCTAGTGACATTTATTGTTCTTAGATTTGTAGATAATAATACCTTGTAATGATGGTATTGATCACAGCTACATCTCCCTTACCTCAATCCACAGTAATCCCTGACAATACAGTTAAAACAAACAACAGCTCACTTCCAGCCTTGGCCTTGAAAGTCCCAAAGTAAAGTAAGGAACTGGGTAGAATGCAAATGAAGGGATGAATGAAGATATGTGATGAAACAGAGCTTCCCTGTGAGTGAAAGTATCAAAGATGCTTGGCTTCTAGCCATCTTCTACTGCAGCTCCTTCATATTGCAGAAAACCAATTGTTATTTTGCAAAGAAACATGCTAGACAATATTCCATATGGGCACAAACTAGAATTGACTAACAGAGACCAATTAACATTTGACATTTGTAGCTTTGCTAACTGTTTATGTTCCATAAATATTGATAAAATGATAACCTTACAGAAAAAGAAGACATCACTTTGTAGGGTGTGTTATTTGTATTTACACAATT
>APFE030604518.1:175056-205750 GCA_000404065.3 Pinus taeda
TATAAAACAATTATGTACTTTAAGAGATCCTTGAAGAATTTGAGAAGGACAAAAAGAGCAAGTTGTTCCACATAAATGCCAGTTACTTTATGTATAGAGTTTCCAACATGATAGGAAACATGTATGTATAGAGTTTCTCTTTTGTGGTTTCTTCAATTATTTCAAGGATTAGCTCTCAAAATAACTAAACTATTGTAACAAATTTACTTCGAAAGAATTGAATAAGAAACACAATATTTCACAAAAATACAATCATAACACACATAAACACATTGAATTGTTTATTCCATCTAGTTCAATGTGGATTTAGACATGGAGGTTTTCGACTAAAGATAAATATACTATTCCATTGAGACTTCAAGCCAACAAAAACTTAACTCCACATTCTATTCTAGGAGAAAATCTTGTTGGAGAGAATCTCTCATATCCAACTAAGATTCAACAACCTCCATAATAATAGACAAGGCATATATGTGTAGATAATGAAGAATATTGATTAGGCACACCAACAACGACTATTGAAAAATAATAAACCAACTAGCGAGCACTAGAGTCATATTTTCTAAGAAAACCAAGATTGTCATTCAATATTTCATAATTTAAGCTGCCGTGATTTTTCTTGTGGCAAACATGAAGCAAAAAAGCTCGTATTTTAAAGTATATGACTCATAAAGTTTGTTTCAAATATCACTTTAAGACTAGGATGCCTCTAGAATAAAGAAATATAATATTGAACAATTTGTAAGGGTCCAAAGAATAATTTGGATATATCCAGTGAAATTTTAGAAAATTCCAATATGGTGATGATGATAAAGATAATGAAAAAAAGAACATCCATTAACACTTATATGATCTATCCTAACTTAAAAAATAAAAATAAAAAAATATTTGAGATTTTTTAATACATTGTTTCCTACCATAAACATCATATATCAAATGCTATAAAAGCATTTTTGGAAGTGAATATAAACATAAATATCAAATTTGTATAAGAAAATCATGCCTAAAATATACCACATTGTTTTCATAAAATTGAGTTTCAATTCTTGGTTCTATGAGACGTTCATAGGAGTGTAGGTGTTGAGTAGAATTTGAGATTCAAGTATTGATTCCCTGCTTTCCCGCCTCTGCAGAAAACTCTTGTACCAATGAGCAGATAGTTTGGGATAACGCTTCAAATTGTCATTGAAGTCCACATAATAAAGACCAAAACGCCAATTGTAACTACTCAAAACTTCAAAGTCATTTAAGTCCACATAATGAAGACCAAAACGCCAAGTGTAACCACTCAAAACTTCAAAGTCATCTAGGAAAGACCATATAAAGTATCCACGGATGTCTGACCCATTCCTGCCACAATGAATAAACGTTTTATGTCTAAGAGATATTCATCATTTCACAAATTCCTGCCACAATGAATAAACGTTTTATGTTTCAGAAATGGTATACCTTATTGCTGCAAGCACATACTGAAGGACCTCTTGATGGAGATCCATCTTGAATTGGTCATTCAAAGCCTCAGAAAGGGGAATATAAGAATTATTAGGCTCTCAAAATCCTGTCTAGACATGAACGCAGATATTGTAAGTCCATAACAGATAATTCGATGGTCAATGATCAAAAAGTGTAGCACCAATCTGCGTATATTTTCTTGAACCTGCATAAATCTTAAGTGTACAGAGAGCTCTCATTGAGGACCTGAAAACCTAACTTGTGGTAGAGGAATAACATAAGAAGAGTGCCCACCATTTTCATGCACAATAATAGGAATATTATGGGAACGGTCCTCAATATATTCAAGCACTGCCTGCATGCTTTGTGGTACAACTGGCATACCCAAAAATGATCTCTGCCACAAATTTCAGCATGAGGTAAATATTTTTTTGTCAAGATATAAACATACTTAGAACATATTGTTTAAAATTTATAAAAAGTTTAGTAAAATTTTTGGATTCTATTTGTCTCTCAGTTTAGAATTATGTTTCTAAACTAAGGCATAGTTTAAATCCAAAATTTCTATCGAACTGTAAAATTCTACACTCATATTTATAAAAAGCTCCTGCTAAAAAGAAAAAGAAAACATATGATTATAATAGCAAATGTGATTCTTCAAAATCTTCTTACATGGACGCTGATGGGAATTCCATCTCGTTCCACTGCATTCATCAAGCAGTACAGAACAACCATAAAATGTTCTTAATACCAATGTTCTTGCAATGTATCACTTTTGAATTTAAAATAACATAAAACTTCAACAGATCAAAACCATTTTCCTTTATGATTTGAAGACAATAATGTTATTCTTCATAGATTTAAGGAGGAAAAGTTGAAAGGTTGTTAGAAGATGAGATTTATTGAGTTAAATCTATTTGTGAGAATGACTCTCGTACCTACAGTTCCAATGGACATATCTTGAGCATAGTTTCTTGACATAAGTTCACCTTTTCTTGGAACATCAAAACAATACCTGGTAACATAGTGATTGACACCAATGAAGTCCAGTGACCCTTGTAACTTTTGAGCCTGTTCCTTTGTAAATGAAGGTAACCAAGAACCCACTATATTCCTCATGCTCCCTGGATAGTCTCCAGAAACAAATGGGTCTAAAAGCCTGGATTTTGGAAAAAGAAATTAATTCAGGGTGGTTGTCTGCCCTCAACCAAACAAAAGTACACCTATATGCATCCACTTCAACAATATAGCTATTAATTATTTGAATCACTACGAAAACCCCAACTGAAAAAGAGGAGAAATAACAATTGGTTAGACTGCTCTATGGTACTCAAGGTTCTGGAAACATAAGTTAACTTGAAAATTAATTGTTAAATAAATCACTCACCAGCCCACCATAAAATCATTTTCTCTTTGAGTAGCAGCCACATCTGTGGATTTATTGGTAAGAGGTATCATCCAATGTACTAAAATTAATAATCCAATCCAGTCCTTTTGCTTTTCTTGCATTTATCGAGAAATTTATAAAATCTCATAGAATGAATGGAGATGAACATAGATCAGAGAGGAAAAGAACCCGATAGGTTTTCCTGTACAACTCCATAGCAGCTATATGTGATAGCAAAACATGGTGACCAACAATATATGGCTCAACAGTTGAGTTTCCAGCAGTATAATTTCCAAATGGTTGGGAACATCTTTGAGGTGGAAAAATGCCGTCATCATATCCTGCAGTGCCAAAAACATTGGGCTCATTGAAAGTGGACCAATATTTCACTCGATCACTAAACTCTCTGAAACACACATCTGAATACCCTTTAAAATCCTCCCTGCATAAGATTGAATTAGATTAGAGAGCTCTGCTTCTCTAACCATAAGATTATTAATGCACCAATAAATTGATGCTTTGACTTGTGTGTCAACCCACATGGGAAGAAAAACAAGAACAGGAGATGACATAAGATGTTTACACAATCTGTGGATTTAAACCATAGGAATCTTACAGAGCTTGGGGCAGATCAAAGTGGTACAATGTCACATGTGGTTGAATGCCTGAGACATGCATTGTGAAACGATTAACAGTTTTGAGGATGATAGTCACATGAACAAAGTAGAGAGACAAGTTTGTCAATAAATACTACCATGGGACAAAAGCTCATTTATGAGGTTATTATAGTACTCAATGCCTTTTGGGTTGATGGGTCCTTCGCCATCTGCATCAATATATGTGAAATAATTATTTCCTACCATTGTCCATTGAGTGTTTACTAAATTCTCAGGATTAAACATGTGGTCATAGCTCAAACAGAAATATACCAGGAATAAGCCTGGGCCATGAGATTGAAAATCAATAGGCATCTACTCTCATCGTAGACATTAGATCAATATCCTCCTTCAAAACCCACATGAAATTTTGCATCAGGTTGATACCCAAATCATCTAGGAGTTTAAATATTGATACATTAGTATGAAAACAACAATAATGGGGTTGGACATGCACATAAAGCTTGAGGATGGCTTACAAGTAGCCACTGCATATAGGTTGTCCTAGTGACATTTATTGTTCTTAGATTTGCAGATAATACCTTGTAACGACGGTATTGACAAACAACTACATCTCCATTACCTCCATCCACAATAATCCCTGACAATACAGTTAAAACAAACAACAGCTCACTTCCAGCCTTGGCCTTGAAAGTCCCAAAGTAAAGTAAGGAACTGCGTAGAATGCAAATGAAGGGATGAAAGAATATATGTGATGAAACAGACCTTCCCTGTGAGTGAAAGTGTCAAAGATGCTTGGCTTCCAGCCATCTTCTGCTGTAGCTCCTTCATACTGCGGAAAACCAATTGTTATTTTGCAAAGAAACACGCTGGACAATATTCCATGTGGGCACAAACTGGAATTGACTAACAGAGGCCAATTAACATTTCACATTTGTAGCTTTGCTAAGTGTTTATGTTCTATAAATACTGATAAAATGATAACCTTACAGAAAAAGAAGACATCACTTTGTAGGGTGTGTTATTTGTATTTACACAATTGATTTTTTTATTCAATCAGTTATGCTATTCTCTGTGCTTTTGCTGGGTTCCTTCATCACCACCATCATTGGGAAATTCATTTCCCTCTTGAAGTATGAAATGAGTAACAATTCCCAATTGATCTCACACTACCACCACAAAGAAGCTAGCAATCCTGATATTCAAATCAGACAAGCCATCCTATCAAGCAATCCATGTAGTTCTCAATCTATAGCTTTGATAACCCAAAACTCAAATCTTTTATATCTAATATGCACAAAAATTTTCACATTAATATGTCTGGATCTCATTCTAAGATATTTAGAGATCTAATACAGAGGTAAACCAGATTTTTCATACTATGACAAGCGATATTAGCAAGTCTTGGAGTCTTTCTTATGTAATGTCTCCTCCTTATTTGATATTGTTGCTTTAGCATGGTTTGATACAGAAACTTAATTGTAGATATGGGTCTCCTGATCTCTTGCAAACATTCTAATCTGATGATTGTTATAGCTATGCATCCCATGAATACTATGGAGATTTTAACTACAAACCTTCTGATTGAATATAGGAATATTATCATACAAGTTTCTGCTCTTATGCAGAAATTGGAAGTATAAGCCTTCTCGTCTTTAGGAAGGCTTTTGTATGAAAAACTTGTCTACTCCTCTATAAACAATAATATAATATACCATAGTAAAATGCTACAATGGTCTGATGAATAAAGGCCTGAAGCCATAGACAGTTTCTTTGCACCTGATACACTGCTTGTATATACCTATTGCTATACACAGAATATAGCAAGCTGTTACTGTTCGTTCCATGCAAAAATTATGACAATTTTCATGTATACGATAGAAACTATTATACAGATCAATTGTAGAAAGAACATTCTATTTTGAGTTAGTATCCAAAATTTTTTGACGTATACCAATCTTAGTCCTATTGAAAAGAATTCAAAATCTCTATGATGAGCAGTTTCTTAGGTGGTCCAATGCATGTTTTGAATGTAGGGAAGTCTGAAATTCTGCTGACTTTCATTCAATGCACTTAGGAAGTTTTGCATTTGGAAAGTTTGATTGGGCTGCATTGAATTGAGCAAGGCTTAAACATTATTGTTGACGTTGTAGCTGTAGTTGTTCTACATGTTGTTGAATCTCTTTGCAGGGTTGGTTTCATCATCCCCATATGCTAAGGAGAGGGTCCTCTTGAGAGAATTGAATTTGTTGTCATTCTCCACTGCCAATTCTTCTTGTTTTGGGACAAATTCATATCGGCAATCGCTATTATTGTCATTGTTATTGCTGAAATTGTTGTGAGAGAGGTTGGAGGACTGGACTTGAGGTAGTCTGCTGCTGTTTTCATTGCCATCCATGGCTTCATCATTTAAAAAACCATCTATGAAAGGATCGTCACTCTCCAACAACCCACTGAAAGAGGCAATTTTGGGCAGTTGCAGTTTGTTTTGCTGATCAATATCAGGCAAAGAAGCCATCACTTCATCTACATTTGGTGATTCATCTCATTCTACCCCTTGTATTCTCTGAGAATGACCATTTCTCTTGTAAATTCAACACAACACCCAATCTTCAACCTGGAGAACATAAGTACCATCAAAATCAACAATACCAATTTTCATTGAATGAACCAATTCCTATTCATAAAGAATCAAAACACAAGAACTGTGAAAGGAAAATCATTCATATTGATCAATATTCAAGAAGACATCACTTTGTAGGGTGTATTATTTGTATTTACACAATTGATTTTTTTATTCAATCAGCTATGCTATTCTATGTGCTTTTGTCGGGTTCCTTCATCACCACCATCATTGGGAAATTCATTTCCCTCTTGAAGTATGAAATGAGTAGCAATTTCCAATTGATCTCACACTACCACCACAAAGAAGCTAGCAATCCTAATATACAAATCGAACCAGCCATCCTATCAAGCAATCCATGTAGTTCTCAATCTATAGCTTTGATAACTCAAAACTCAAATCTTTTATATCTAATATGCACAGAAATTTTCACATAAGATCTTTACAGATCTGATACAGAGTTAAACCAGATTTTTCATACTATGACAAGCAATATTAGCAAGTCTTGGAGTCTCTCTTATGTAATGTCTCCTTATTTGATATTGTTGCTTTAGTATGGTTTGATACAGAAACTTAATTGTAGATATGGGTCAAGTGAATATAAACATAAATATCAAATTTTTATAAGAAAACCATGCCTAAAATATACCACATTGTTTTCATAAAATTGAGTTTCAATTATTGGTTCTATGAGACGTTCATAGTAGTGTAGGTGTTGAGTAGAATTTGAGATTCAAGTATTGATTCCCTGCTTTCCCACCTCTGCAGAAAACTCTTGTACCAATGAGCAGATAGTTTGGGATAACGCTTCAAATTGTCATTGAAGTCCACATAATGAAGACCAAAACGCCAAGTGTAACTACTCAAAACTTCAAAGTCATTTAAGTCCACATAATGAAGACCAAAACGCCAAGTGTAACCACTCAAAACTTCAAAGTCATCTAGGAAAGACCATATAAAGTATCCATGGATGTCTGACCCATTCCTGCCACAATGAATAAACGTTTTATGTCTGAGAGATATTCATCATTTCACAAATTCCTGCCACAATGAGTAAATGTTTTATGTTTCAGAAATGGTATACCTTATTGCTGCAAGCACATACTGAAGGACCTCTTGATGGAGATCCATCCTGAATTGGTCATTCAAAGCCTCAGAAAGGGGAATAGAAGAATTATTAGGCTTTGAAAATCCTGTCCAGACATGAAAGCTGATATTGTAAGTCCAGAACATATAATTAGATGGTCAATGATCAAAAAGTGTAGCACCCATCTGCGTATATTTTCTTGAACCTGCATAAATCTTAAGTGTACAGAGAGCTCTCATTGAGGACTTGAAAACCTAACTTGTGGTAGAGGAATAACATAAGAAGAGTGCCCACCATTTTCATGCACAATAATAGGAATATTATGGGAACGGTCCTCAATATATTCAAGCATTGCCTGCATGCTTTGTGGTACAAATGGCATACCCAAAATTGATCTCTGCCACAAATTTCAGCATGAGTTAAATATTTTTTTGTCCAGATATAAACATACTTAGAACATACTGTTTAAAATTTATAAAAAGTTTAGTCGAATTTTTGGATTCTATTTGTCTCTCAGTTTAGAATTATGTTTCTAAACTAAGGCATAGTTTAAATCCAAAATTTCTATCGAACTGTAAAAATCTACATACTCATATTTATAAAAATCTCCTCCTAAAAAGAAAAAGAAAACATATGATTATACAGACCTTCCCTGTGAGTGAAAGTGTCAAAGATCCTTAGCTTCCGACCATCTTCTACTGCAGCTCCTTCATACTGCAGAAAACCAATTGTTATTTTGCAAAGAAACACGCTGGACAGTATTCCATATGGGCACAAACGGGAATTGACTAACAAAGACCAATTAACATTTCACATTTGTAGTTTTGCTAACTATTTATGTTCTATAAATACTGATAAAATGATAACCTTACAGAAAAAGAAGACATCACTTTGTAGGGTGTGTTATTTGTATTTACACAATTGATTTTTTTATTCAATCAGCTATGCTATTCTCTATGCTTTTGCTGGGTTCCTTCATCACCACCATCATTAGGAAATTCATTTCCCTCTTGAAGTATGAAACGAGTAGCAATTCCCAATTGATCTCACACTACCACCACAAAGAAGCTAGCAATCTTGCTATACAAATCGAACCAGCCATCCTATCAAGCAATCCATGTAGTTCTCAATCTATAGCTTTGATAACCCAAAACTCATATCTTTTATATCTTATATGCACAAAAATTTTCACATTAATATGTCTAGATCTCATTCTAAGATCTTTACAGATCTGATACAGAGGTAAACCAGATTTTTCATACTATGACAAGCAATATTAGCAAGTCTTGGAGTCTTATGTAATGTCTCCTCCTTATTTGATATTGTTGCTTTAGTATGGTTTGATACAAAAACTTAATTGTAGATATGGGTCTCCTGATCTCTTGCAAACATTCTGATCTGATGATTGTTATAGCTATGCATCCCATGAATACTATGGAGATTTTAACTGCAAACCTTCTGATTGAATATAGGAATATTATCATACAAGTTTTTGCTCTTATGCAGGAATTGGAAGAATAAGCCTTCTCATCTTTAGGAAGGCTTTTGTATGAACAACTTGCCTACTCCTCTATAAACAATAATATAATATACCATAGTGAAATGCTACAATGGTGTGATGAATAAAGGCCTGAAGCCATAGACAGTTTCTTTGCACCTGATACACTGATTGTATATACCTATTGCTATACACAGAATATAACAAGCTGCTACTGTTCGTTCCATGCACAAATTATGACAATTTTCATGTATACAATAGAAACTATTATACAGATTAGTTGTAGAAAGAACAATCTATTTTGAGTTAATATCCAAATTTTTTTTACGTATACCAATCTTAGTCATGTTGAAAAGAATTCAAAATATCTGTGATGAGCAGTTGCTTAGGTGGTCCAATGCATGTTCTGAATGTAGGGAAGTCTGAAATTTTGTTGACTGTAATTCAATGTGCTTAGGAAGTTCTGCTTTTGGAAAGTTTGATTGGGCTACATTGAATTGAGCAAGGCTGAAACATTATTGTTGACGTTGTAGCTGTAGTTGTTCTACATGTTGTTGAATATCTTTGCAAGGTTGGTTTCATCATCCCCATATGCTAAGGAGAGGGTCCTCTTGAGAGAGTTGAATTTGTTGTCATTCTCCAATGCTAATTCTTCTTGTCTTGGGATAACTTCATATCGACAATCGCTATTGTTGTCATTGTTATTGTTGAAATTGTTGTGAGAGAGGTTGGAGGATTGGACTTGAGGTAGTCTGTTGTTGTTTTCATTGCCATCCGTGGCTTCATCGTTTAAAAAACCATCTATGAAAGGATCGTCACTCTCCAACAACCCACTGAAAGAGGCAATTTTGGGCAGTTGTAGTTTGTTTTGCTGATCAATATCAGGCAAAGAAGCCATCACTTCATCTGCACTTGGTGATTCATCTCGTTCTACCCCTTGTACTCTCTGAGAATGACCATTTCTCCTGTAAATTCGGCACAACACCCAATCATCAAGATGGAGAACAGAAGTACCATCAAAATCAACAATACCAATTTTAGTTGAATGAATCAATTCCTATTCATACAGAATCAAAACACAAGAACTGTGGAAGGAAAATCATTCATATTGATCAATATTCAAGAAGACATCACTTTGTAGGGTGTGTTATTTGTATTTACACAATTGATTTTTTTATTCAATCAGCTATGCTATTCTCTGTGCTTTTGCTGGGTTCCTTCATCACCACCATCATTGGGAAATTCATTTCTCTCTTGAAGTATGAAATGAGTAGCAATTTCCAATTGATCAAACACTACCACCACAAAGAAGCTAGCAATCCTGATATACAAATCGAACGAGCCATCCTATCAAGAAATCCATGTAGCTCTCAATCTATAGCTTTGATAACCCAAAACTCAAATATTTTATATCTAATATGCATAGAAATTTTCACATAAGATCTTTACAGATCTGATACAGAGGTAAACCAGATTTTTCATACTATGACAAGCAATATTAGCAAGTCTTGGAGTCTCTCTTATGTAATGTATCCTCCTTATTTGATATTGTTGCTTTAGTCTGGTTTGATACATAAACTTAATTGTAGATATGGGTCAAGTGAATATAAACATAAATATCAAATTTGTATAAGAAAATCATGCCTAAAATATATCGCATTGTTTTCATAAAATTGAGTTTCAATTCTTGATTCTATGAGATGTTCATAGGAGTGTAGGTGTTGAGTAGAATTTGAGATTCAAGTATTGATTCCCTACTTTCCCACCTCTGCAGAAAACTCTTGTACCAATAAGCAGATAGTTTGGGATAACGCTTCAAATTGTCATTGAAGTCCACATAATGAAGACCAAAACGCCAAGTGTAACTACTCAAAACTTCAAAGTCATTTAAGTCCACATAATGAAGACCAAAATGCCAAGTGTAACCACTCAAAACTTCAAAGTCATCTAGGAAATACCATATAAAGTATCCACGGATGTCTGGCCCATTCCTGACACAATGAATAATGTTTTATGTCTAAGAGATATTCATCATTTCACAAATTCCTACCACAATGAATAAACATTTGATGTTTCAGAAATGGTATACCTTATTGCTGCAAGCACATACTGAAGGACCTCTTGATGGAGATCCATCCTGAATTGGTCATTCAAAGCCTCAGAAAGAGGAATAAAAGAATTATTAGGCTCTCAAAATCCTGTCCAGACATGAAAGCTGATATTGAAAGTCCAGAATAGATAATTAGATGGTCAACGATCAAAAAGTGTAGCACCCATCTGTGTATATTTTCTTGAACCTACATAAATATTAAGTGTACAGAGAGCTTTCATTGAGGACCTGAAAACCTAACTTGTGGTAGATGAATAACATAAGAAGAGTGCCCACCATTTTCATGCACAATAATAGGAATATTATGGGAACATCCCTCAGTATATTCAAGCACTGCCTACATGCTTTGTGGTACAAATGGCATACCCAAAAATGATCTCTGCCACAAATTTCAGCATGAGGTAAATAATTTTTTGTCAAGATATAAACATACTGTTTAAAATTTATAAAAAGTTTTAGTTGAATTTTTGGATTCTATTTTTCTCTCAGTTTAGAATTATGTTTCTAAACTAAGGCATAGTTTAAATCCAAAATTTCTATCGAACTGTAAAAATCTACATACTCATATTTATAAAAAGCTCCTGCTAAAAAGAAAAAGAAAACATATGATTATAATAGGACATGTGATTCTTCAAAATCTTCTTATGTCGACGCTGATGGGAATTCCATATTGTTCCACTGCATTGATTAAGCAGTACAGAACAACCATAAAATGTTCTTAATACCAATGTTCTTGCAATGCATCACTTTTGAATTTAAAATGACATAAAACTTCAACGCATCAAAACTATTTTTCCTTTATGATTTGAAGACAATAATGTTATTCTTCATAGATTTAAGGAGGCCAAGTTGAAACGTTGCTAGAAGATGAGATTTATTGAGTTAAATCTATTTGTGAGAACGACTCTCGTACCTGCAGTTCCAATGGACATATCTTGAGCATAGTCTCTTGACATAAGTTCACCTTTTCTTGGAACATCAAAACAATACCTGGTAACATAGCGATTGACACCAATGAAGTCCAATGACACTTGTAACTTTTGAGCCTGTTGCTTTGTAAATGAAGGTAACCGAGAACCCACTATATTCCTCATGCTCCCTGCATAGTCTCCAGAAACAAATGGGTCTAAAAGCTTGGATTTTGGAAAAAGAAATTAATTCAGGGTGGTTGTCTGCCCTCAACCAAACAAAAGTACACCTATTTGCATCCACTTCAACAATATAGCTATTAATTATTTGAATCACTACGAAAACTCCAACTAAAAAAGAGGAGAAATAACAATTGGTGAGACTCCTCTATGGTACTCAAGGTTCTGGAAACATAAGTTAACTTGAAAATTCATTGTTAAAGAAATCACTCACTAGCCCACCATAAAATCATTTGCTCTTTGAGTAGCAACCACATCTGTGGATTTATTGGTAAGAGGTATCATCCAATGTACTAAAATTACTAATCCAATCCAACCCTTTTGCTTTTCTTTCATTCATCGAGAAATTTATAAAATCTCATAGAATGAATGGAGATGAACATAGATCAGAGAGGAAAAGAACCCGATAGGTTTTCCTGTACAGCTCCATAGCAGCTATATGTGATAGCAAAACATGGTGACCAACAATATATGGCTCAACAGTTGAGTTTCTAGTAGTACAATTTCCAAATGGTTGGGAACATCTTTGAGGTGGGAAAACGGCGTCATCATATCCTGCAGTGCCGAAAACATTGGGCTCATTGAAAGTGGACCAATATTTCACTCGATCACCAAACTCTCTGAAACACACATCTGCATAACCTTTAAAATCCTCCTTGCATAAGATCGAAGTAGATTAGAGAACTCTGCTTCTCTAACCATAAGATTATTAATGCACCAATAAATTGATGCTTTGACTTTTGTGTCAACCCACATGGGAAGAAAAACAAGAATAGGAGATGACATAAGATGTTTACACAATCTGTGGATTTAAGAAACCTCCATAGGAATCTTACAAAGCTTGGGGCAGATCAAAGTGGTACAATGTCGCATGTGGTTGAATGCCTGAGACATGCATTGTGAAACGATTAACAGTTTTGAGGATGATAGTCACAGGAATAAAACAAAGTAGAGAGACAAGTTTGTCAATAAATACTACCATGGGACAAAATCTCATTTATGAGGTTATTATAGTACTCAACGCCTTTTGGGTTGATGGGTCCTTCCCCATCTGCATCAATATATGTGAAATAGTTATTTCCTACCATTGTCCATTGAGTTCTTACTAAATTCTCAGGATTAAACATGTGGTTAGAGCTCAAACAAAAGTATACCAGGAATAAGCCTGGGCCATGAGATTGAAAATCAATAGGCATCTACTCCCATCGCAGACATTAGATGAATATCCTCCTTCAAAACCCACATGAAATTTTGCATCAGGTTGATACCCAAATCATCTAGGAGTTTAACTATTGATACATTAGTATGAAAACAACAATAATGGGGTTGGACATGCACATAAAGCTTGAGGATGGCTTACAAGTAGCCACTGCATATAAGTTGTCCTAGTGACATTTATTGTTCTTAGATTTGCAGATAATAATACCTTGTAACGATGGTATTGATCAACAGCTACATCTCCATTACCTCCATCCACAACAATCCCTAACAATACAGTTAAAACAAACAACAGCTCACTTCCAGCCTTGGCCTTGAAAGTCCCAAAGTAAAGTAAGGAACTGGGTAGAATGAAAATGAAGGGATGAATGAAGATATGTGATGAAACAGACCTTCCCTGTGAGTGAAAGTGTCAAAGATTCTTGGCTTCCGGCCATCTTCTGTTGCATCTCCACATTGTAGAAAACCGAATGTTATTTTGCAAAGAAACACGCTGGACAGTATTCCATATGGGCACAAACTGGAATTGAGTTTGCCATGGCAGAATTAGCACTACCAATTTTGTTGAGTTTACCGAGGCCATTCTTAGGGCGAGGGTCTGTGAGAGTACTGTTACACTGCTTATCCAACAACCCCATTGCTCTTATTTCTCCCTCTATGTAAACAGATAGGGTTACTCAGAGTTAGTGATACCCAAATCCCAACAACCGAAATGGGAGATATTGCTTACTTGAAATTTAACAACATCATGATGGAGGATTACGAAACCTTAGCACTCCTATTGATTCTGAAATTGTCCACTAGGTCAACTAAAACTCCTGCCCCTGCCTCTGCCATTGGCCCCGCTACATGCTCTGTTACTGGCTGTATTAATGAAATTAGCCATGCCGCTGGATCTACTAAATCTCCGACTGTCACTAGTAACGCTGAAAGAAGGGCTGCTGCTGGAACCTAGTAAACAGCTCCAAGTCCTAAGTAAACAAGGTCTCGGAATGTGTTCCCTAGCAGTCTCCACCTCTCAGAGAACAAAAACACACCAAACAGATGACAATGGACAAGACAACCATGCAGATTATGGGGAAATAGATTGAATTCGGCAAGAGGATGAGTACAAGGTCAGAATTTCTGATGCCAAGGCCGACTAAACCAACGGCAAGTGACTTTACGCTCTGCCATAGTTGGGGAAATGTGGTGGTTTCCCCAGTAGCAGAGTCGATGAGGGCTATGCGGCCATTGTGGCAAAGCGAGGAGACGTAGGTGGGGAGATCCAGGAATTCATCTTGGGGAAAATCCACTGGTTTTCAACTGTTGTAATAAGTCTGGTTGCAGCGGCAATATCCGCTGCGGAGATCGATCTAGACACCCATTGCTATGTGAAATAACTTTGTTCGCTTCAGCTTCCCAGTACAGGCTCATTCCAAACCCTGCGACAATTGCGATGATGTGACCTTATCGTGAACAGTTACAACCATTCAACTACCTACCCTTAATCGAATGACTAACAATACTCTAATTGTCTAACACATAATCTAACGATACACAGGGATGACAGATAAATTTTAGGGAAGTTCATTTCAGAGAGAAACGATTTACAATCTAAATATTAATAAATATATTTAATAGAAATAAAATAAGATTTACAAATTACAAGAAAATATAACATATACTTAAAATATACGTCAATACATGAATATAAAAAAAAATCTTAAATCTGATTATAAAATTAATTAATAATTAATAATAAAATAATATCACAAACTTTCAACAACCATTTTCAACAATCAATTAACGTACTTAAATTTAAATGATCAATCTCGATCACTTTGGAGAGAATCCAATCCTAATTATTGGATGGATAAGTGACAGTAATCACACGCATTTTCGAATAATGAATTTCCAAAAAACTAATATTCAACCTCCATATCCAATTGTAGTTGATTAGTCTTAAAATTTTAAACTTTAAATGATCTCAATCACTTAAAGAAAATCTTCAAAAATAATCATTGATATTTTTTTAATCAATTAGTATTTAATAATTTTATGATAATATTTAAATTTTTAATATTAATAAACAAATAAAAATTGCTATAATCCTAATTGATTAAATTTTTATCAATGATTATTTTGGAGATTTCCTTCAAGTGATTGAGATCATATTTTAAAATTTCATTTTTAAGCTATTCGATATTTATATTTATATTATATTTAAAAATAATTAATGATAAAATAAATAAATATATATAATAATAGATTATTTTAATTATTAACTTGAGAAATTTTGGGAAATCAAATTTCTTAAAACTAACTTTTTTTTTACAAGTTATACACTTCCAATAATGTTTACATCTCAAGTATTCTATCTTTGTCATCTTTTTATCTTTAACATTGAGTTTTTTTATTATAATTAATATTAAACCATTTTTCTTTCTATACATAAATATACAAAGTTGATATTGATATATAGTAGTTAATATAGATTTTTTTTTCTTTTTTGTTTATCTCACACTTTGTGATCTATAATGATTGTTTGATATTATTTTTTGGATTAATCATATAGAATAATTTTCTGCTAATGAGGTTCATCTTGAGGACCAAGGTGAAAAAAAACATATCAATATAGACAAGATGCATCAAGTTCTAGAATAAAAATTGACCATTATGACTAGTTTTTAGTTAATAAATTGTAACTAAGAAAGTCAATGGTAAGAATTTATTACATACTATATATTCATTATTAATTATAAAATTATTAATATTTAATCAAATTTAATCGAAATTAACATTGGCCGTTATATTTTGAAAACAAAATTAGTCATAAGAAATTATTAAAATAGAATTCATTTAAAATAATTATTAAACGATGTGTTGCGAGAGCTCTGCAACAAAAAACCTAATGGCGGCAAGGTGGTAAAACCCTCGGGGCGGAGCGAAGGAAGGGCCAAGGGGCAGTTATCAGAATGGACGAAAAGAACCCAGCAGACAACTAAGAGACAAAAGGCATGATAGAAGACGTGAGGAGGGGAGAGATCCCCTCCTATCGGGACACGGTGACAGGAGACAGCCAGAACAGTCAGGAGACAAAAGAAAATCAGAGCACAAGACCGGTGCTAGGAGCAACCTGGAAAGCAGGCCACAGGGGAAGATGCCTGCCATGTGCAGAGAAGAGACCCAGGTTCGTGATCCCAACGAATAAACTGGAAAGGTACAGAAGTTACATGAGGGATCACGCCCTTATCTGCAAGTTCGTAGGAGTCTGGTCGTCGGAAAGGGATCTTACCAAGTGGATTCAACAAAAATGGCAGCCCCAAGGCCACATCGAGCTCAAGCTGGGAGTGAAAGGTTTCTTCACGGTAATTTTCTCAAACCTTCAAGACAAGGAAAAGGTATTTGAAAATGGTCCTTATGTCTATTACAATGCTGGTCTGTTTATGCATTTCTGGGAGGAATGCTACAACCCTGATAAAGAAACATTCCTAGCAGCGCCTGTCTAGGTTCGTTTATTTGGGCTACCTACCAATTCTTGGGACCTAGAAATTTTGGAAGGGATAGGAAACTCCATAGGAAGTTTCGTGAAAATAGCCGAAACCACGAAGAAAGGAAGGTATACTTCGTACGTTAGGATATGTGTCTACATGAACCTAGCAAGCCCCATCCCAGACTCTGTGGAACTTGAATATCATGAAGAAGTTTGGCAGTAAAACTTAGACTACGAGCACATCCCATTTAGATGTTGTAGGTGCCATGTCCATGGCCATCTGGCTAAGGAATGCTCGATTACAAAGGAAGAAGAAGAAAGGAGGGCCCCCCTGCAAAAGAAACGACCAATAGACCAGGAAGGATACCAGGAGGTGAAAAGCAAAAGGAAAATAAATAAGGAAACCCCCCAGGAAGACAGGAAGGAAGAACAATCAACCCAAGAGAAACCAAACAACTTTGCAATTTTGCAGGAAGAGGGCAAAGAGGATGACCAAACCATGGAAAATCAAGAGGATAAGGGGTCAGACAACAGCGAGAGCAGTGAAAGAATCCACTCAAAAAGGAAAGCCCTGAGTGAGCCCATGGAGAAAGGCAAGGAACAGGATGAACAAGCTGAACAGATGGAGACAGACCTGGAGACAAACAGGGAAGATCTAAGTCAACAGGAAGAAGTCTTAAGAAAACTATTGAATGAATGGAGGAACTTAGACGAGAGGTTTATCCCAGAAGACCAAAAGAGGCTGTATGTGGAAACCTTCCAGCAATATAAAGCTAAACTAGAGAAAGGCAAAGCCAAACCAGAAGAATCCCAAGAAAGCCAGAAGGAAAGCAGAACGGACCAGCAAGGACAAGGAAAGGGGGGGGGGGAAGAGTAAGGAAAAACCTTAAGGACTCCATCCAACTCATGGGAGAAATGTTGGTCAATACAGGGAGAGTGGTTCCGCTATTAGCGGTGTTCCAAAACCTATCCCAAGTTAACCAATGATTTTGACATCTTGGAATATTAGAGGCTTAAACAACAAAGGGAAACAGAGAAATTTGGTGGCAAGACTGAAGAAGGACAAACCACAAATTATGCTTATCCAAGAAACAAAAATATCAGGCTAGAGGATGGAGGAAATTCTCAACAAAATAAAACCAAGATACGAACAAGTAGCCATAGATGCCAAAGGAAGTGCAGAAGGGATAGAAATTATCTGGAATCCAGCAGAAGTCATAACAGATTGGTGGATAGGAATGCCAAGAATACTGACAGGAAGATTCAGACTTATTGGACAAAGTGAATGGGTGGTGGTCTCGGCTGTCTACAGACCCCATACCCATGCCGATAGAGGTCTGTTCCTTAACCACTTGGCAAAGCTTAGAAACATGCACGAGGAGAAGAGATGGATTCTGGTAGGAGAATTCAACTTGATAACTTCTAGAGAAGAGAAAAAAGGTGGCATAAGCAGAGAAGACCCGGAGATGGAAAGATTCAAAGATGTCCAAGCAGAATTAAAGATGGTTGATATCCCAACTATAAATGGGAAATTCACTTGGAACAATAGGAGATTGGATAGATTCCTAATCTCGGAGCACATTATCGGGTTGGATATCTTCTATGAAGCCTCTATCCTACCCTCAATAGGATCCGATCACTGGCCAATTAAGCTCGAAATAGCCCTGAATGATCTGAATACAAAGAGACCCTTCCATTTTGAATCCTTTTGGCTTAGAGCTCTAGACTTTCTAGACAAAGTAAAGAACTGATGGTAGGATAGCAAGAGGGGAACGGAGGGACGCAGCAAAATGCACTCGTTCCAGCTCAGACTCAAAGAAATAAAGAGCAAAACCAAGAAATGGAATAGGGAAGAATTCGGCAATATACAACAGGAGAAAGGGAAACTACAGTCCAAATTGGAAGGAATACAACAACAAATCATCAAGGATGGCCGAAATGTAAAGCTGGCTGAGGAGGAAGGCAGGATAATAAATCAACTGGAGGAAAGGCGAAAATAGGAAGAAATTCTATGGAAACAGAAATCTCGTGTCCAATGGTTAAAAGAGGGAGAAAATAACTCCAAATTCTTCCAAAAGTAATGCTGAACCACCGTTATCACAACAAAATCTTCTCCTTGAAAGACAGCCAGGGAAACAGAGTGACGCAATAGAAAGAAATGGAACGGCTCTTGGTGGAGCATTTCAAAGACATCCTTACAGAACCAAATGCCAACAGAACTGAGGAAATAAACAAGGTTTGCCAACACATCCCTAAGAAATTTACCAGAGAACAAAACTTGGCTCTGCTCAGGGTAATTACCAAGGAAGAACTGGAGGAAGTGGTTAACAAAATGCCAAAAAACAAGGCCCCGGGTCTCGACGGCTTTACCATTGAGTTTTAATAGGCTGCCTAGATTTTTATGGGAAATGACTTGTTAGACTTAGTGGAGGAATCCCGAAGAATGGCAGCTCAGATGAACCGCAGGGATTTAGGCCTATATCCCTGTGTAACGTAGTTTACAAAATTCTAGCAACCGTCATGGTAAACAGACTCAAGCTGATCCTACCAGACCTCATTGCTCCGGAGCAAACAAGTTTCGTCAAAGGGCAGCAGATTACAAATGGAATTATTGTGGCCCAGGAAGTGATACACTCCCTGAAAAACTCCCGTAACCCAGGTATGCTTATCAAATTAGACTTGGCCAAGGCGTTCGACCACCTAAGCTGGGGGTACTTGGAAAGCATTCTCAAAGCCCATGGATTTGAACAAAGATGGATAAAATGGATCCTATCTATGATTGGCACCCAGGTGATGTCAGTTCTATTGAATGGTACCCCCACTGAAGCCTTCAATCCCTCGCGAGGGCTAAGGCAGGGAGATCCCCTGTCACCATTCCTCTTTATCCTGGCCGCGGAAGGTCTGGGTAAGTTGGTTAAGGCCCAAGTCTCTAGGGATCAGCTAAAGGGACTACGAATTTGCGGGAATGATCTCTTGGTTACGCACCAGCAATTCGTAGACGACGTGATGCTGTATGGTCAAGCCACACTGAAGGAAGCTCAAAGAGTAGTTAAAACCTTATCTGAATTCAACCAAGCGTCCAGGACAGAGATTAATAAGGATAAATCTAAAGTGTTTTTCTTTAACACCCCACAGGCCGCCCAAAGATTCTTGGTGCGCACTATGGGCTACAGAATTGGCTGCTTCCTGTCAAAATACTTGGGTATTATGTTGCATGAGCACCAATACAGGGCATCTAATTGGGAACCTTTAATTAAAAAAATCAGGAACAAGGTAGAAAACTAGACCTTTCACTTGCTGAATGCCCCTAGTCGGCTAATTCTCTTGAAAGATGTTCTGTAGGCTATACCAATCTACCAGATCTTGTGCTAAGCTATCCCCAAGTCTACAGGCCAAAAGATGGTCACCCTATTCAAGAAATTTCTTTGGCAGGGAACCAACAAGACGAGAAAGTGGGCCTTAATTTCGTGGGATTGGCTAAGCAGGCTCTCCAAAGGAGGTTTAGGGTTAAGAGACCCCTTTTTCCTTAACCAGGTTATGGGAGAAAAGCTCTGGTGGAGGTGGACTCAGGGCGACCATGATTTGTGGAAGGTGATCTGGGAAAGGAAATATGAGGCCGCAGGGGAACCCGAAGGAAGACTGAGAAGCCAGACGGAGGTCAGAGGTTCTGCAATCTGGAACCTGGCGAAGAGCAACAAAGATCTGATAAGAGACCATAGTTTTTGGGAGATAAGAGCAGTAGATAAAGCCAGATTCTGGGAGGAATCATGGCAGCAACGTGAAAGGCTCATCCATAAGGAAAACCTTCAAGCCATCCACGTTTTCACATCCCAGGCTGAGGCGATAACTGTCGGCAAATTCTGGAAACCAGGTGAAGAAGGATATTGGCGCAACTGGAAACAGAAAGAAGACTGGGAAAGGGTCCCCGAAACAAACAGTTTGCATGAATTCTACAAAGAGATGGCATCCCGCAAAGTGGCGAGGAAAATAGGGTCAGATATTCTAAGATGGGGCAACCGAATTCAGGGCAACTTCTCAATAGCAGAAGCCTACTACGAAAAAGCTAAACAAAACCAACAGGCGGAGACAAAAAAAAGAAAAATCTATGGAAAATTAAACACTGGCCGAAAGTGTCCTTCTTTGTTTGGACTATGCTACATGGCAGAGCGCTTACCTAGGACCAGATGCAGAGGAAGGGGCGCGAAGGTCCATCTTGCTGCACGCTCTGCAATTCACAGGAGGAGGCTATGGAACATTTGTTGAACCGTTGCATAGTCAGTAATACCCTGTGGGAAAGCCATTTCAAAATGTTTGAGCGTCGCCACCGAAATTATTAGAACATCGTAAACACCATAGAGAACTGGCCGAGGAAGCCTTACCAAAATCCGGTGGTCAATCGTGAATGGCTACTTTCTACTGGTTTCATGCTCTGGAACATCTGGAAGGCACATAATGGAGTAATCTTCAAGGCCGAACACTGAACTCCAACAGACATATGGGAGCAAACCACCAGGAACATAAGAGAAACAATATTAACAGAAAGTTGGAGGGACGAAGACTGGCAGGCGTCACAAACGAAGGAGGAAATCCTGAAAAGACTGGAGGTTAACCAGAGTATGGTAAGTGGGGGTGTCAAAAGAGTAGCCCACGCAAGAGAGGTGGTTGAAAGCAACAGGTATCGCCATCCCCCACAGGGGTTCATAAAAATTAATTTTGATGGTGACGCAAAACATAACCTGGGCAATGCAGGTATTGGGGAGTCTTCAGGGATGACGAGGGTAATACTTTGAGAACTTTTGCGATGGACTGTGGGGAGGTCACCAACAATGAAGCAGAATTGCATGCTCTGAAACGAGGCCTGGAAATCGCGATACAGGTAAAATTCAAGCACCTCAAAATCGAGGGCGACTCGAAGCTAGTGGTAGACATGGTAAGGAAATTACAATAGTAAAAACCAGTGGACAAAATCAGCAAGAGCTGGAGAACGGCGTGGCTCGTAGGAGAAATAGGGAAACTACTGACCAGAATTGACTATTTAATTCCGTCTCACATTAGGCGATCGGGAAACAAACCGGCTAACTAGGGTAGTCGGAATCGAGGTAAGGAGAAAGATAGTGAAGGCCTGGCTCAGTGGCTCCCGGAGGTGCGTGATCGACTTCAACAACTGCTTGATGTCGATAACGGTGGTAATGGCACGTCCGAGGTGAACGACCAGGATCAGGTGGCACGCAGTAGTAGTGAGGAAAGATTACAGCGGGTGGCAATGGACAACACATTCGTGGGAAAAGATAGGAGTAATACGAATGAAAGAGATGGACAGATGACAGGGCATGACGGGACAGGCCGGCGTGACGGGGAAGAAGCGAGAACCGAGATGTCATCAAGGGAAGATCTGGTGCTAGTATGGAAAGTCGGGATAAATGACAGAGGAAGGAAGACATGTGTCTTAAGAGGTATAGAAAGGATACGTCAGGAGCAGCCAGGAGAATATTGGAGTTATGAAGTATAAAGAAGGATGGACAAGTTTTGCCACATCCCGAAGAAGGGACGCGGGGATGATAACCGACGAATTAAATTGCCAAGTGGAGGTCTGGTGGAGAGGACAACAGATAGATAATAAACATTAGCCTGGGTTGGTAGATGGAACGCTCATGCAGTTTGGCAAAAAACATGAAAGAAAGAGGAAAAGCGGCAGCGCGACTCAGTGACTCATCTCCGGCAAGGAAAGGTGGTATGTTATCTCATGTCTTGGTCTTTCTGGCCTTATGTTAGCTAGCAATCGAATTGTCTGTGCTTGTCCAGAGCTATCCAACCTCAGTAAGCAGCATGTCAGTAGTAGGATAGGTAGAGGCCACCCCGACAAAACGCTGATTCACCTCTCCCCCTTCAGAGCAAGGGAGGTCTTGGGTGGAGAAAATTTTGGCTCCCGTCGGGAGGCTCAAACTATGCCCAGACCAGAGAAGTGGAAGGGGAGGGTGGTTTTGTCGGGTCTCGTTGCTCTCAACGATGGGCACTAGAGCCTTACCCATGTATGTCCTCCGAATATCTCTCGCGGGGCCAAGCCCGAAAGCTCTCCCAATCAGAAGGCTAGGTCTGCTATGTTTAGCCAAGCTGTCCAGCGCGGGTTTTCAAGGGCAGTAGAGCAAGGGTGGAGGGATATGAGTCGCTTAGCAGGAAAGTCGAGATATGGCCCCAGACTGCAAGACATAACCACCCTCAGAACTTCCATGCTAAAGCTAGGATGGTAAGAGAGTGGATTTTAGCAGATTTATAATTCAAAGGCACTGACTTGTGGTTTGCTGTTGTGATAGGTAGGAAAGTCCCCATAACCTCAAGGTCTCAAGACTGCAGCAAGATGGCACCGAAGAGGAAAAATCCAGCTAAGACCCGGGAAGTTGGCACCAGCCACAACCTAAGGAAAAGGGGCAGGAAGCTGGACTCAGAAAAGAACATGTTCATGATAAACGCGTACATGGATAGAAATTCCTCGGAGATTCGCTCTCAAATCCATGGGTGGGAGCGGGAGCTGAGGGCCATTAGTGAGAACAACGAAATCTCCCTCGTAGAATGGGAGGATTTGATCCTAGACCCAGGAACCACCAGAAGCAGAAACTCTCTGTTCAATAAAATGCTTCAACAATACTAGATTATGAAACACGTGGTTGCCCGGGCTATGGAGATGAATCAAGCTATCCGTGAAGAAGAGGAGGAGGAATGCAAGCAAGCAGAGGAACATGTTAAAAGCCAGATAATGGAGGAAATAGAAAACCTAAAGCAATCCCTCCTGAAAGAGATTGTGGCCGTTCAAGTCCAGGCAGTAAGAAACCACCTGTTGCTGAAGAACATGGAACAAATATGCAGGATCTAAAATGGGTCATGGAGCAGAGGAAGGAGAAACCCGGGATTAGTGCCTCTATGCCTGCCCTGGTCAACTCTTCAGACGAGGATTAACAGAGCTGTGTCGTTAATTTTGTTCTAAATATGCTGTTAAATCAGATCCGCGCTTGGTTGTTAAGTTATGTGCCTGTAGCTAGATTAGTTAGAAGTAGTTAAAAGCATGGTTATGACAGGATGAAAGAGAAAAACATTTTTAAATTTTGGTCTGGTTACAAGGCCGATAGGTGGCGGTCTGGTTTCCTGCGGGTAGACTAGCCACCTGAACTATAGTCTGCTGTAATTTTGTTTTCGTAATATAGAATGAGGAATGCCTAAGTTAAAAAAATAAAAAATAAAAAAATTATTAAACGATTATTATTAATATCGTTCAAATAATAATAATAATAATAATAGTTTTTATTATTATAATAGCCAAAACCAAAAAAATGAAATAAAAAAACAAACAAATAAAATAAAATAAAAGTAAGAAATAGAAATTAAAAATAAACAAAAAAATAGAATAAAATAAAAATCAAAAGGAAAGGGCAAGAACCCAACTTTTACTTGATTTCCAACCATTGTCCCTGTTGATATTTTTAGCTTGCTTCTCAATTTCAATAGCCTCTCTCAACTTCATATGGTGGAAATGATCAATCTTCACAATGACCATAGAATCTTCAATGTTGTAACATCCTAGACCTTGCATATATTATTTTAACTTTTTACATTTACTAGATCAGAATTGAGTAATTAGTAAATAAAGGATGACTAAATGTTGGAAGATATTCCTAAAGTAATGACTTGTTAAAGATTAAAAGAGAAAGAAAACATTTTGGAAATTTTATGGGAAAGACCCTAGATGCAGTTTCAACTACCAGACAGTTATAGATAATTACTTCATTTTTTTCCTCTCACCATAAAGATAGGGACCTTAGTGGGACGAGGAGGGGAAAAGGAGGAATTGGATGGTAGGACACTGCCCATGAGTTATTCTCGAGTTGGACTAAGAGCGAGTGGAAGTCCAATGACTAGTAAGAGGTTGTCAGCAGCAGGATGGACCAGGGAGGTTTTGATATCTGTAGACTAGCTAAGAAAAGGAGATAGTCTCAATGCTGATATGGTAGTAAAAGGCATGGGGGGAGACTCGATGTAATTTCCAGTCTCAAAGGTCGGCAGGTGTGGTCTCTCCCAGTGAAATTGTCTAGGACAACTATGAAATAGATAGGTAATCCAATAGAAGTAATTATATATTTATTTTCTTGATTGGATGTACATGTGCAACTATTAATGTACAGTCAGTAATGAAATATATGAAGGAATAGGAAATCAATTCATGTTGTCTCGCTTCAGTCTTTTTCTTAATTGTTAGGTTTTATATTTGATGAAAATTAAAGAAAATGTAGAGATTAAGAAAGTACGAGTGATATTGATGAAATTGCAGGGAAAGAATCCCACACCTAGGAGGTATAATTTAGTTATGGTTTCACACATAATCTCAGTATAGTAAAGGAGTACAAAAAATAGGTTACCGAGAAAAATCATTGTGGTCTACAAGTCGCAGGAGAAGGGTACTGTCAGGTCACCAGTTTAGTCCCTGGTTCAGGTTGGACTAACGAGCAACCCAGGATCCAGTCTAGAATGCCTAACAGTATACTCTCGAGTGACGGTGACCCAAATAGAAACCCCAACATATTTATTAAAGTCCTATCAAACTGATGAACCAAGTTTCTGTAAATTTTATAGAATGTTCATGAATAAAAAAAAAAACAGTTCATGAATCAAAATCGAAATTCATCCCTTAATTAACATACAATAAGAAGATGGAAAACTCGAAGTATTATTAATAACAAGTTTGCAATAAAACTCTTTTAGGATGCCATATTTCAAAATAAATTTAAAATCGAGTACTGAAAGTCATTACATCGTAAAACGTAGCCTTAGAAAGACATTCAAATTAAACAAAACATACTAAATCCTTGAACACAAAAATATAAACCAATATACAGTAAGGTTCTTGGCAACGCCGTAGACTAGAGCAGTCATAAAAACAAAAACCATTAATGCACATGAAACCCTTTCAGGCCAACGGAGCTAGCCGAGAAATTAAAAGATTGTGCTCATAACTATTCATGCCTAAATAATATTCTAAAACCCTGTGGTATTTACACATTAAATGATATGCGAGAAGGCACTTGGAAAGAGGCAAAACATAAATGAGGTTCAATTGTTGTTGCTCGGTTATACTACCGAAGAATCCTTTCAACTCGAAGGAAATGGAGAAAATGGTTTCACGTGTAACAAAAAGCAAGACATTTGGAAAACTCACCATATAAATAAGAAATTACCATTAATTGAATCAGGGTAAATACATTGGGTGAGAGGTAATGTACTTGTAAAAGAAATTGGAACCTGACTAGGTATGGAAATTGTCATTGGACATAAAATTAACTTGTTAACCTTGGAAGGAAATAAATACCCTTCCAAACCGACTAGGATAAACTTTAAAGGATTGTCGTGATTGACGATGGCCTCCCTTGCAATGGACGATGGCCTCTACAACAGTCTAGAGCTTGCACCCTCCCTTTCCCAATCGAGCCAATAGGAAATGTTGCCTTATCTTGATGGCTTCTACTCGACATAGTATCGGGGGCTTTGCCTTTATTGTCGATGATTAGGTGGGAGCTTCATCTAACTGCCATGGAATATGTGAGCCAAGGTGGACCTCCTAAAGTTGCCTCCCTCACAAAACTCTAAAGCACCACTTGGCACAAGAATATGATAGTTCCTCCCACAACTATGGAACCCCCCCCACCATCGTTGACACTACACTAGAACTATTTGTATTAAGTGCTTTTCTGCTCCAAAACTAGACAAAATCTTCAAGTGAACTGAGTTCCCAAGCAAGAATTCCCCTTTGTGTGTAAGGACTCAACCAAAAATGGATAAAGTTCAAGCATGAGTTAAATACTCCCACTAAAATCAACAAAACTACCACAATTTGAGTTGCCACCTCCCCAATAATAGACACTAGAACTGACCAATAGGTATCAACCATAAATGAAAAATAAATACACTAGTAAAATCAAGACACAAAAACAAACAAGGAGGCAGGGAAAGTGGGTCTGAATGAGTTTCCAACCCAGCACACCATCTACTACATTGCTGAGATTTGCATACAACTCCCCCTCCCATGCTAATTCTACTCCCATATTTACCACAAGGGGGTAGAAGACTGAGCAACCAACAACCTAGGAAAATTTCTAGACCACAACCAAAACTGGAAAGGAAAAAAGTTACCTAGAGATTCTGGTAGATGCTAAAGGGATTGGAAGGAAGGGGGAGGGGTGGTGTTTCACCCGATAATCATCTACAAGCTCCTCCCTCCCTAATTACCCACAAAACCATAGTGCGCTTCCCATTCTAAATGATAGCAGCTTCTAGAGGACAAGAATCTATTCACTTGGCACCGAGCTATCTCTCCTTCTCTACACCTTAAACATAAAATTTCCATAATAGAGCCAATACAACATCTTATGATGGATCTAAACCACTTGTGAGCACATAAATGTCATCCTCTACTAGTGGTTTCCTTCACATGATCAAACTGGTGCAGGGGGTTGTTGATGCAAGAGGGTAAGGTAATAGCTTATGAATCATGCAAGTTAAGGAACGTGAACAACGATACTCTGAATATGATTTGGAGTTAACAAGAGTGATTCATGCTTTAAAAGTTTGGAGGCACTACCTCTTTGGGAAGAAGTTCATCCTAATGACTGATCATAGTAGTTTAACAAACCTTTTCAAAAAACCTAGTATTCACGCATGATGATCCAGGTGGATATTGGAGGCCACCCTCCTATCCCATCTAGACCTCCAGTTGGTTTCATATGTTTCCTTGTTTATTGCAACATTTACTATTAGCAGTTTTCTGGGTCCTAATCTTTTGGAGCAGTTTTGACCCACTAAACAACGTTTCTTTGAAGTCCGCAATAGGTCCATAGCCATTGGTAAGGGCCTACCACAAATCCTATAGTACTTGGAGAGATCTTTCCAACAAGGCATCGTATGTGCCAAATGGAGATAATATGACCCCGAGAAGTTGGATGCCCAACTCACCCCAACGGGGCCCACAAACGCTTGGTGTTGCATCTCCTAGGGTTAGGATTTTCCCTTGTTGTTCAATCATAAATAGGCCCTTGAACCTCATTGTAACACAGTTCAGAGGCATGTAGCCACCACATCTCTTCTCAGAGATAAGCTACCATCGCATGAGCTAGTTTATTTTGATTCTATTTGTAATAATATTTCAATATTTGATATTAATGAAATGAAGTGTTATTTTTACTGCATCTATGTATATATTGTTATAACTATAATTTGTTGCGTTCTTGTTTAAGTTTGGATCAGTGGTATTAGAGAGGTCTTCTCTTTCTCTGTTTTTCTTTGCATGTCCCCAAAAAGGTTGAGATATAAGGATTTAGGGTTCGAACTTGTCGAACCTTTGCAAGACTAGCCTTGCAAATCCCGATGACCTCCCATGGAAAAAGAGAAGAAAAACGAGGAGGAAAGATATCCTTTCAAAATCCTACTTGAAGAATCCCTCAAGTGATAGAGGAACACGATAATGGACAACTTTTCCTAGACCCTTCAACGACTACCCAAAGGTGATGCATATCCTTCCAACAGTCACTTAAGAAGCCCCACACCCTTTAAGGTACAAGTTAACTTTGAAATCCCCATATTTGAAGGTAAGATAGATGTGGACGCCATAAATAAATGGTTAAATCTGTTAGAAGGATATTTTTTTGTTCATGATTTTTCCAGCTAGGAAAATATTACTTTTTCACGTCTAAAAGTTCCCCCCCATGTAAAGGACTGGTGGGAAACCTACTGTGAGAAGAAAGATGAAACTACACCCTCACTATTTTATGCCACACCCACTTGGAATTCATTCTGGGACGCCATCAAGGAGCAGTATTACCCCGTCAGGAGCTCTGATGATAAATGCATAAAGTGGACCACGTTGTGGCAGGGAAGGGACCAAGATGTGTTAGAGTTTACCAATGTTTTTTATACCCTTTCCACGAAGTTGGGTATCAAGGATTCTCAGTGACATTTGGTACTTAAGTACTGTGGCTATCTACAAAGGTACATCCGAGATGAGATGGAGTTCATGGACATCTCCTCACTCAAAAATACGTACTGATATGATGTAAGGAATGAGCCTAAGTTTAAATAGAAGATGTGATACTTTGGATTTGCGAATCTGAAGCAAGGGAAAGGCGCTCCCAAACTGCAAAGCAATGGAAAAAGCCAAGGCGAAGTGACCCAGGACAACCCACTGAAGATGAAAGAAAAGAACAACACTACAAAGAAAAGAAGGACACATGAAAATGGTATGAGTTCCATAAGTTCTCCATTCACAACACAAGTGAGTGTTGGGCCAAGCAGTCATTGGTTGTTGAGCTGAAGGCTTCCGAATCAGATGCATGTTTCGACTCTGATTCAAAACCCAAAAAGGGGAATGACAAAGGGAAGCAGATCATTGAAATAGAGCAGAGTGCCCCATGGCCACTACCAATGTCAAGAAGAATGAGCCTAAAGATCTAAAGGAGGGGGAATGCCTCTTCCACTCACAGATGTGGGTGAAGGGTTCTCCGCTGCAGTTGATTGTCGACAGTGGGAGCCAAAATATCTTCATTTCAGCAGAGGTCATGAGGCATTTGGGCATACTAACTATAGCACATTTGCAGCTGTGCATCATTAGGTGGCTTCACTAAGTATGAGATCTTCGCATCAACCAGTAGTGTTTCCTTCCCTACAGGATTAAGCCCTTCATAGATGAGGTACTATGTGATGTTGCATCTCTTGAAGTTTGTGATGTATTACTAGGACAAAAATACTTGTGGAAGTGACTTGCTATATAGGAGTCTTAACCTCGCTCTGTGATTATTACTTTGGGCAACAAGTTGTACAGGATACAGAAGGTAGCCTCACCTACTACCATCTCTTTGATATTTGTAAATAAATACAGTAAGATCATTTTAGAGACTAGGAAATTAGTTTTCCTTATGATTCACCCTTAGGGAAAGAAGAAGATTGTGGCCACAAATTCTAGAGAGGGCTCCTCCGCACAGCAACAACAGATGGAGAAGGTCTTGGAGGAATACAAGGATACTTTCACCTCACCTACAGGGGTACCTGTGCATTGTCAGGTCAAGCACTCCATCGATCTAACCTCGAACACGCTACCCAATGGATTGGTCTATCGACACTCTGGTCTAGAGAACGATGAGATCTAGAGGCAAATTCAGGAGCCATTGCAGAAAGGGCACATCACGCCAAGCTCATCACCCTGTGGGCACCTGCTTGTATTGGTACAGAAGAAGGATGGGACTTGGAGACTCTATATTGACTATCGAGCATTAAACAAGATCACTGTCTGTAATAGGTACCCAATCCCATGGATTGATGATCTTCTAGAACAACTAAAGGGGGCCAAATATTTCAACAATATTGACTTGAAGTCTGATTATCACCAGGTGCCTATTGAGTGCTTTGATGTGTGGAAAACTGCCTTCAAATCCAAGGAGTGCCTTTTCGAATGGTTGGTCATGCCTTTTGAGTTGACAAGTGCCCCCACAACCTTCATGAGATTGGTGGATGACATCTTGTGACCCTTAAACAATGCATTCATGGTGGTGTATTTGGATGACATCTTGATCTTCAAACAGAGTTTGGAGGAGCACCTCCACCATATTCGACAGCTATTCTAAACCCTACGACAACACAAGCTGTGTGCTAATTTGGATAAGTGAAATTTTGGCATGACCCAGGTTGAATATCTGGGGTACATCATTAATGAGTAGGGTGTGCATGTGGACCTAGCAAAGAGACAAGTAATTCAAGATTGGACAGCTCCAAGCTCTCTAATAGAGCTCTAGAGCTTTTGGGTCTACCAATTTCTACCGTAGGTTTGTGTTGGGGTTCTTTCATATCACTTGACCTTTAATTCAAGTCCATGGAAAATTTTAGGGGCTAATGTTCGCCCAGTGGGCTAATTTTCCATGATTTTTCCAAAAAACGATTCGCCAATTTCCAATTTTTATAAAAGATGATTCGCCCAAATTTTACAATATAAAATTATTTTACCTTAAAAATCGCCAACATTATATAGTGGCTATATGATAAATCATTATAAAT
>APFE030604518.1:205770-251285 GCA_000404065.3 Pinus taeda
TTGAATAATTTTACAAATATATCATTGAAAAATTTATAGTTTTCATATTAGGGATTAGTGAGATTCGCCAATGTTTCTAAACTTCAAGAAAAATTTTCATCCTTAAAATTTTCCTTGGTCAAGTCACTAAGGGCAGAGTGAAAGAAAAGTTATTTTGGGATGATACACAACATAAGGTGTTTTTTGAGTTGAAACATCACCTCTTTTTTGTACCAGCGCTCACATTAATAGGCTTGCAGTGACCATTTAAGATTGAGACAAATGCCTTTGACTATGCTATTGGTGCAATTCTTACTCAGCAGGGGCATCCAGTCACTTATCACAGTGAAACACTTTTAGACACAACCTCAAAGTATCCCACATATGAAAAATAAATGTATTCATTCTACAAGTCTTCCGTCAATGGAAGCATCACATTTTGGGGAAGGAAACAATCCTCCACATAGGCCACCAACCCCTATTGTTCATACAAACACAAGGGAAGTTGCAGAACGATCACCATAAAAAATGGTCCACATACCTGCAACAATTCAATTTGAACGCTAAGTACAAGAAGGAAAATACCAATAATGTTGCATACTACCTCAGTGACCATCAGCCATGGAATTGAACATTGTGCTTGACTCCTGTGTGCATGAGATTTTCGGGTCGCCACATATTTAAAAGAGAAATCCAGAATTTGGGTAGCACATATCAGACACTCCTGGAAGGTAAGCAAGTTCCAAATTTTCACCTCTAGGATGCACTGTTATGCCACTCAGGACACATGTGTTCCTTCAAATGAGCATGCTAAGAGGATTTGGGAGGCGCACTACAGTCAAGTCACTGGACATTTCGAAATAGAGAAAATAGTGGCAGTACTCTAGAAGTATTTTTATTGGTTGAACCATCATCTAACATTATATCCTGTGCTGTATGTGCCATTACCAAACCAACCATCAAGAAGCAAGTCCTATATACTCCTCTGCCTACTCCTAGTTGACCTTAGGAATCCATCTCCATGGATTACATATCAGGTCTTCCTTTTGCTAAGCATGACCACAACTACATTTCCGTGGCCATCCACAGATTCTCTAGGATGGCCATTATGGGAATTTGCAACAATAGTATCACAAAAGAGGCCATTGCAAAGCTCTTCTTTGAGCGAGTGTGGGTGCACTTTGTGATCCCACAGTCCATTGTCTCAAATTGGGACAATAGATTCCTGAGTGCATTTTGGTCAAATCTCTGTTTGATGCTGGATAACAAACTTACTAATTCCACAAATTTCTACCCCCAAACTGATGGAAAAAGATAGGTCATCAACAGGATGATCGTACACATTCTACGAATGTAAAAATAAAATATCCATGCACATGGGATGAAAGCCTCCCCTATGTCCAGAAAAACTACAACATATCTCTCCACAGCTGAATGGGCTATAGACCCTTTTAGGTAGGGCATGGATTTGAACCATTATGTCCCATTGATGTGGCCATATGATTTGCAGCTACTCAGGTAGATTTGATTCACGACCAGTCTGAAGCCGATAAGGCTAGCAACTTCATTGAGCATATTCAACACATCCACTAGTAGGTCCATGATATATTGGAGAGAGCCAATGCTAAGTACAAGTAGTGCCATGATCAACATCAGGTGTCGTACAAGGTCTAGGTGGGTGACAAGGTTTGGGTACATTTGTAGAAGGAGTGCCTCGTTGGACCCCACTGAAAGCTTCACCCACTGCGATATGGGCCATACACCATCACCAAGGTTGTAGTGGATAATTCCTTTGATCTCATCATTCCACCGTTCCTTAATCTGGACCAAGTTTTTAATGTAGATTGCCTTCAGCCATACTTTCCACCATTGTTGGACACATCCGACATTGCAAGACAACTCACCCAACAGTGCTAAACCTAAACTGCATGGAATAGACCATAACTGAACAAATCATGGGAACATAGATCAAGAACACTTGCCAATAGAGGATCTAGCTATATTGAGTTTTCAAATCAGGCCAACTCCTTCACCAGGGCAAGTGGTTCACCAAGGACCAGATTCAACAAAAATTTCCTTACCTCATAGAGGCTCTACACTCAATGGGGACAATTGCTTCCTAACCAGGGAGGATTGATCCAAGTGGATATTGGTGTCCACCTTCCTATTCCACCTAGATCCCTAGTCGGTTTCATCTATTTTCTTATTTATTGCAACATTTTGAGGTTCGTAGCAAACCCAAAATCCTATAGTACTCATAGAGATCTTTCCAATAAGGTATGGGCCAAACAGAGATAATATGACCAAGTTATGACCCCAGGAAGTTGTTTGCCCAACTAACCCCAACAGTGCCCGCAAACTCTTGGTGTTCCATCTCTTGGGGTGAGGGTTTTGGTTGTTTAATGTTTTCCCTTGTTTTTCAATAATAAATATGCCCTTGAGCCTCATTGTAACATAGTTCAGAGGCATGTAGCCACCAAATCTCTTCTCATATATAAGATACCATCACCTGAGCTAATTTATTTCCATTATGTTTATAAGCATATTTCAATATTTGATATTAATGAAATGAAGTGTTATTTCTACTGCATCTTTATAAATTTTTATAGTTATATCTATAATTTGTTTCATTCTTGTTTAAGTTTGGATCATGTGACAAGCTCGATGGACCATGTTCTTGAGAAAATTTGAATTCGACATTAAGCATTTAAATAGGAAAAAGAACCAAGTAGATGATGCATTAAGTTTGAGGTTGCATTATGCATATGAGCTTTCTTACAGTTAGATAGAAATTAAGTTTTCTAATCAGATTAAGGAAGTTACTGCAAGGGGCTTGGAATATGGATTTCTATGGAAGAATAATCAACAAATAAGCAAATGTGGGAAAATAACTGATTATGTTATATATAGAGAAGGGTTGTTAACTTATAAAGGAAGGGGACACTTACCAAATTAATTAGTTGTTAAAAAATTAATTTTGGACGAGTGAAATAGAATCCCTTATGCCACCCATCTTGGGTACGAAAAAACTATTTTGTTCCATTAAGAAATGTTATTTTTGGCTTGGTATGGGGAAGGATATTGAAAATTATCTAGCTAAATGTGTGGAATGTCAACAAGTTAAAGTTGAGCACCAACATGTTGCAGGTTTGGTTCATCATTTTCCCATTCTAGAATGGAAGTGGGAAGTCATCACATTGGATTTCATAACAAGCCTAACTAGATAAAAAATGAAATATGACTCAGTGATGGTAATGGTGGATAAACTGAGCAAAACAACCCATTTCATTCTTGTACAATCCATGTATATAACAATTGAAATTGCTGACATTTTTGAGGGAAATATTCTATTTACATGGCATGCCCATGGTGGTCATGTCTGATAGAGACGTGAAATTTACCTATGCATTTTGGAAAGCTATTTTTGAGGGCTTAGGTACCCAAATTCAATTCAGTACTACCTATCATCCACACGCTAATGGAAAGATTGAATGAGTGAATCAAGTACTGGAGGACATGATATGAATATATGTTATGCAAAAACCTGCTAAGTGGAAGGAATATATTTGGTTGGTTGAATTTTCTTATAATAAGAGTTATCATGAATCTTTAAAAATGAGTCCCTATGAAGTACTTTATGGAAGAAGATGCAAAAAACCTACTAACGGGAGTAGCCCTGAGGACAAGTTAGTTTTAGGACCAAATATGTTGGCTGAAATGGAGCAGATTGTAAAGAAGGTTCGCCAAAATTTGAAAGTTTCCCAAGACTGCCAGAAAATATATGTTGTAAGAAAATAACTTATATATAATTTAAAGTTGGGGACCATGTTTATGTAAGGGTCAAACCAAAAAGAAGAACCTTGATATGGGGTGGCTGCGCGAAGCTGGATCCCCATTATTGTGGTCCATTTCATATGTTGGAAAGAATAGGACCCATGACATACCAGCTTGTGTTACCTAGCCACAGCTGAGTACATAATATGTTTCAGGTTTCACTACTAAAGAAATATGTTTATGATTCTATAAACATTATTAATTGGCAAGAAGTAAGTGTAAGTATGAATGTTGGAATTTTATTTTGCATATACATGTACATATGTTTTACCTTTGTAGAAAATGGATAAATTTAATTAATGAGAGTCTTATGATTGTGAATTTCAGGTAGAACCAGACGAAGAGTTTCTCGTAGAGCCTCTACTTATCCTCAATAGAAGAGAAACAATGTTACAGAGGAGGGTTATCACCTAGGTTAAAGTCTAGTGGAAGCACTTTAGCCTGGAAGAGGCTACATGGGTGGATGGAAGCTTTATGTGGGAGGCATATCTGGATTTGTTTATGAAAGAGTAACAAACTAATGCAGGAGCATTCAGCCCAAGAAAAATCATTGTAATTAAGTAGACATAGGGGGGTCATGTATTTTTAGGAAGTGGTTTTCCTAAGTCTCAAGTTAATGAAATTTAGGCTCTTAGTGATTTAATTAGATGTGTGAGAGAAATTGTAAGTGCTCTCGAATAAATGAGAACATGAGTTTAAATAATGACAAAAGAGCATAAGATCAATTAGGACTCTAAGAACATTCCATGATTCGAGGGACAAGAGAGAGACTTTAGGAATTAATTAGAAGTGAACATAGTGGATAGAGGATTTAAAAGTCGGCTCAGTAGATATAGGAGTCGAGCTAGGACAGTTCAAAATAACTCTTGGCATATATGTAAGCCTACAGACAGAGTACAAAAAAAGAAGGTCACGGATAGCAGAAGATCAAACCTGTGCAAGACAGAGAGGTCTCGAATGTAATCTTTGTTTTTGCATATGTGTATATATATATATATATAATAATTATATAATTATATATATATAATTGTTCCTGACTGTGTCAGTGTTTGAAGAGTATGTTCATGAATGAATTAGTTGAATTTGTAGGCTATGTAATAGGTTGCAGGCAGAATTCTGAAAGACACAAAAGAATGGAGTGATTCAGAGGAATCAAAATGGGTCATTGAATCCAATTGATGAATAGAATGAAGCTCTGAAGAAGGAGCCAAGTGAAGGTTTGCCAAGGAGAGAACTTGAGCAGAAGAGAAAGAATGAAACCTAAGGAAACAAATCAAAAACCACAGAGAAATGCTGAGAATATGGCGAAACCATAAGTAAAGAGGAGAGAGGAGAAGCAAAGAGTCCGTATAAAAGTGGAGAAGCGAAGAGGAATCGCATAGCGGAAACAACGAGGGATGGGAGTTTTGAAGAAACTCAAGCACTAAGGAAAATCAAAGAAATAGTGAAAAAAAACAAGTGGAAGGAAGAACGGAAAAGTTAAGAACTAGTGCTCAGCAGCCGTTGGATCTTGAAGATCAAAAACCAGGATCTAATTGCAGAGGAGATGAAGGAATATCGCATCGGTGAACTTTAATGAAGGAAAGCGGTTTTGTAACAGTGAAAGTGGATTTCGGGCATCCTCAAAACTGTAAGCGATATTGAAAGACGAGGGTCGATTCCAGTCATTAAACAACACATGGCACCAGGGGTGAGAGGAAACCACTTTATCGGATGGTTAAACCTCACGCTTGTTGTCTACCCAATAACAACAACAGCTGTCGAATCTATTGGGTACAGATCGACGGTGGAGAATAGGCACGCATGTTTAAACAGTCAGGAACAATCTCAACCATCTGATCATGAATTAAGATCGATGGTTGCGATTAAATCACTAATCACAGATCAGAAAGTCAGAAGATCAGTAGACGGAGAATGGTGATGAGCAATATAGTGATCTGTCGATAGCGATAAAGCGCTTGTCGATGATCGGCGATTACATCAATCAGAGTTCGGAGGAGGAACTTTGCAGTAGCGGAACCGACGATAAATATGGTCGTAGGTCTAATGAATTTGAAGTCCATTATATATATTCGAAGCAAAAATTCCATGTAATCCCTTTGTAATATGTTAAAGTGTTGAAACACTTCCGATAGTCACACATCGGAGGGGAATGGGTGATGAGGCACATGTGTAATGTAGCCTTCGAAAGTCCCAATAGCCGATAGCAATTGCGATAGAGGAACAAGCCTCAGAATCTATGCAAAAGTCATACGAAAGGTAGAAAAGGTATGTTTTGTAGTTAACTCCTTTGTTAATGGATTGAATAAGGAAAAGCGTTGATGGAAGGGTTTATGTGTAAATATATATATTAACCAAGGTTTTGAAAATGGAAATGTTGATATATATGTGGTTAAGGGGATATGTAAAGGTGCTAAAAGGTTTCTAATTCCTGATAGAAGGATTTAGAAGGAAGACTTTAATAAAGTTATAAACAAAGGCTTGAGGCCTGTTTTGAAGTTCGATTTTGGTAGGGTGATTGTGTTCCGATACAAAGGAATTGTTATAGAGGGCCTTAACCATTTTATGTACTGAAGTTTTGACTCCTTTTAAGAGTCAAAGACATGGGACATATGCATTTATGCAGATTCTTGCATACTGTGGGTATGTGTGGGTCTTACCCTGCACCATTAGTGGTATCAGAGTAGAATTTAAATCAGAGCAAGGAAAGATTTCTACGAAAGGGAGTTTTCACACAAAAGAAGGTAATGTGCATAAGGCTACAAAAGAAGACTGTAAGGAGAACTTTTGAAGTTATGGAAGATTGTAGCATTCTAGAAAAGGCTTGGAGTAGTTAGGAAGAGAGGATTCCTTGAAGGAAAGAGAAACCAATATTGCTAAATGCAAGTTCTAAAGGAAAGAGGACTTGAGGGACAAAATAGAGGACAATCCATTCAAAGTGCAGAAGAATGGGTGAAACAAGATCATGCTGAGATCTTGAAAGTGAGGTAGTATATTCTATTTTAAATTGAGAATGTGTGTCTCTGTACTAATGCACAGGTGACAGCAAGAGAAGCTGTGAGAGGAGAATCAGATGTGTTCTTGAAGACAGAGTAAGGAAAACAATCTGAAAGAAGAAAGGCGGCAGTGAACTTGAAGAATCCATTAAGAGATTGGATAGAGAGGACAACTGAAGTGTTCTCAAGAGAGAGTGAGAGATTGCAGAAGCTTAGAAGGAGCAAAGGTGTTGCTCAAGAGGAGGTTCCAGATAGAGGACCGTGCTTACCAAAACACTGAGTGAGGAGAGCTTAGTGAGGTAATATTATAGTGAGGAGGACTAGCTGTTGCAGAGGCTTGTTCCAAAGGAGCTCATGAAGAAAGAAGAGAAGAAGATGAATACTGATAGTCATAGCAGAGGTTCAGAAAGAAGCCACAACAAAAGATATAAGAAAGAGGATGCCAAAGCAAATGGAAAGAGGAGGATTCAAGAAGAAATTGAGAAAGAGGTTGCTGAGTTAAAAGAACAGCTCATTTCATTAAGGAGAATTCTTAAGGAAAGCCAAAGACTAGGTTGGGTCTTAAGGAAGAAGCCAGTGGAATGGCATGAGATGCAGAGAAGACTACAACAAAAGAAAGTAAAGTGGCTTATGGGAAAACTCAAGGAAGCTGAGTTGGAGATAGAAATGGAAGAGTCCATTTGTGAACCAAAATTGGGAGGAATTCTGGAAGAGACTGAAGATGAAGACTTGAAGATTGAAACTTCAAGTGAGGCCAAAGGGTCACATGGGTTTAAAATTGACAATTTGTGTACATATGCATGTGAAACATATAAAGAAGGACAATTGGTTGATATTGTCATAAAGGAGGAAGAAGACCAGTAGAATCTAATATAGAAAAAGATGAGATAGATAGGTCTCATATGTAGTTGGAGGAAGATATCAAGAAACCACGTGAAGGGCTTGAAGATATTGAAGAAGATACTATTAAATAATTTCTGAATCATATGAGGATTTAGAACAATAAGGAGATATGATGGTTGAACCATCAAGTGAGACCATAGGGTCTTATATTTTTAAAACTGATAGTTTGTGTATGATGGCAGATATTGCAGGAGAAAAGCAACTTTTTGAAGATATCTTTAGAGGAGATGAAGATCTAGAAATAAAAGGTGACAAAGGAAACTTTTTAGAAGAGGAGAAATTTGACTGCATACAGAAGAAAAGGTCTATGGATGAATCTATAGAAGCTGTCATGGAGAGGAGGAATCATGATCTTATTTTGATGAAGAATGACGGGATACTGTCTTAAAAAGGTAATCAAATGAGTTTGGTTGATGTTATTGATGGAAATCAAATGCAGGAGAATGATAATGGAGATGATGAGACAAGGATAGCTCTTGGGTAAGATAAACAACAAGAGATTGAAGGAAAGCTTGGAAAAGAGACTATGTTAACTGAAAACATAGTAAAGGATCATTAGTTCACTATGATGATAGGCACAGTGGAAATAGCCATGGAAGTTGTTGAGGAAGAAGGACATCTACTGAAAGATGTTAACAAGGAAGAAGTCTATGCAAAAGACTTAGCAAAGGGATAAAGAACACTAACAAAATAATTCTTTGCAGAGGATGAGAAATCTCTAGAAACTGTCAAAAGTATGGGAAAGTATCTTTCAAAAGATAAAAACTATGAAGTAAAGGAGGATGAAGAATGACTCTTAAATGAGAAAAGCATTGAATTATGTTAGCAGAAAGAACTTAGGATTGGAAGTAATGATGAAATACTGACAAAGTTTCACAGAGAAATTGCGTTGCTGGAATATTTGCTGCAAAATTCAGAATATGACAGTATGATTGCAGAAAAAGGAGTTCACTACAACGGACAAGAGCAGGAAGGCATCATTAGGAAAGTTGGTGTGGAAGAGAGACTAATGGAAAATCTCATGAATTCTTTTGAGGGTTCAACTCAACATACTGATGTGTTGACAGAGGAGAAGGAAACAGAGCAACAAACTAAATTGTTGCCAAAGGGAGATAAGGCACAATAGCCTTATGTTTTTTATTTTAACAAGTGTTTTGTGAGTACAGGTTTTGTTGCAATTGTTGGAGGAGATTTGGCACAAGTGAACAACCAAATAAAAGTGAAAGAAGATAATTCTATGGAAGAACTCAATCCATGGAATAGAGAAATTAATTTGTTGGAGAAAGTGCTGAACAATCATGATTCAATCATGAAAAAGGGTAAGGATGATAGGGAGGCAGTCAGCAATGCAACCAAGACAAAGGTTGAAGCAAGAAAAGCAAGAGTCAACATAGAAGTCATAGCAAGCAAGGCAAAAGTTGGAGCAAGTGCAAAAGAAGAAGAAAAAGTAAACCAACAACTACAAAGAGAAAGTAACTAGTAGCAGTTTAAAGAATTAGTGGACATCAACAACAACCTAAAACAAAGAGAAGGAGGCAGAAATATGAAGCAGAATATGGACCATTCCAAAGATGTACTGGAGACAAAGATTGAAGGGATGTGGAAAATAATGATGCAGCAGTCAAAATGGAGGAAAAGACAGTAGAACTGTAGTAGTAAGAAGGGAACAAGACATGTGGACAGTTACAGAACAAAGTGTGGGATCCAGGAAGACAAAGACCAAAAAACACATGATCAGGAGATCATGAATCTTTTCTACTTTGGGAGTCTAATGTAGGAGCATTCAGCCCAAGGAAAATCATTTTTAATTAAGTAGACATAGGGAGATCATGTATTTTTAGAAAGTAGTTTTCCTAAGTCTCAAGTTAATGAAATTTAGACCTTTTAGTGATTTAATTAAATGTGTGAGAGAAATTGTAAGTGCTCTCAAATAAATGAGAACATGAGTGGCAATAATGACAAAAGAACCTAAAATCAATCAAGACTCTTAGAAGATTCCATGATTCAAGGGAAAAGAGAGAGACTTTAGGAATTATTTAGAAGTGAACATAGTGGACTGAGGATTTAGGAGTCATTTCAGTAGATATAGGAGTCGAACCAAGACAATTCAATAGAACTCCTGGCATATATGTAAGCCTACAGGCAGAGTAAAAAAAAAGGAGGCCACGAATAGTAGAAGATTAGGCCTGTGCGAGATAGAGAGGTCTCGAATGTAATCTTTGTTTTTGCATATATATATATATATTATATATAATACAAATATATACAAAATTTGTTCCTTGAAGAGTATGTTCATGAATGAATTACTTGAATTCATAGGCTTTGCAATAGGTTGCAGGTAGAATTCTAAAGTTTGCGGAGGAACGGAGTGATTCAGAGGAATCACAATGGGTCATTGAATCCAATTGATGAACAGAGTGAAGCTCTGAAGAAGTAGCAAAGTGAAGGTTCATAGAGGAGAGAAGTTGAGAAGAAGTGAAAGAATGAAACCTGATGAAAAAAATAAAAAACCACAGAGAAATGGTGAGAAGATGGTGAAACCATAAGTAAAGAGGAGAGCAGAGAAGCGAAGAGTCCGTATAAAAGCGGAGAAGCGAAGAGGAGTCGCACAACAGGAATAATGAGGGACGAGAGTTTTGAAGAAACTCAAGCACTAAGGAAAATCTAAGAAATAGTGAAAAAAACCAAGTGGAAGGAAGAACGGAAGAGTTAAGAACTAGCGCTCAACAACCTTGGATCTTGAAGATCAACAACCAGGATCTAATGACAGAGGAGATGAAGGAATATTGCATCGGTGAACTTTAATGAAGGAAAGTGGTTTTGTAACAGTGAAAATGGATTTCGGGTGTCCTCAAAATCATGAGTGGTATTGAAAGATGAGCACTGATTCCACTCATTAAACGATGCGTGGAACCAGAGGTGAGAGGAAACCACTTTATCGGATCGTTAAACCTCGCGCTTGTTGTCTACTCGATAGCAACAAAAACCGTCAGATCTATTAGGTACAGATCGACGGTGGAGAATAGGGGCGCACGTTTAAATAGTCAGGAACAATCTCAACTATTAGATCATGCATTAAGATCGATAGTCGCAATTAAATTGTTGATTGCAAATCGACAAATCAGAAGATCAATAGACAGGGAATGGCAATGAGCGATATAGCGATATGCCGATAGTGATAAAGCGTTTGTCAATGATCGGTGATCGCGTCAATCAGATTTCAGAGGAGGAACTTTGTAGACCCGATGATAAATATAGTCATGGTTCTAATGAATTTGAAGTCCGCTATATGTATTTAGAGTGGAAATTCCATGTATTCCCTTTGTAATATGTTAAATGTTGAAACATTTCTGATAGTCGCATATCAGAGGGGAAGGGGTGATGAGGCACATGTGTAATGTGGCTTGCGAAAGTCCCGATATCCATTAGCGATTGCAATAGAGGAACAAGCCTTGGAATCTATGCAAAATTCATACGGAAGGCGGAAAAGGTATGTTTTGTAGTTAATTCCTTTGTTAACGGATTTAATAAGGAAAAGAACCGATGGAAGGGTTTATGTGTAAATATATGTATTAACTAAGGTTTTGAAAAGGGAAAGGTTGATATATATATGGCTAAGGGGATATGTAAAGGTGCTAAAGGGTTTCTAATTCCCGATAGAAGGATTTAGAAGGAAGACTTTAATAAAGTCATAAACAAAGGCTTTAGGCCCGTTTTAAAGTCTGGTTTTGGCAGGGTGATTGTGTTTCGATACAAAGAAACTGTTATAGAGGGCCTTAACCATTTTGTGTACTGAAGTTTTGACTCCTTTGAAGAGTCAAACACCTACGATAGATGCATTTATGTAGATTCTTGCATATTGTGGGTATGTGCGGGTCTTACCTTGCACCACAAACACCAGGGTTAGTGTTTCGATCAAGGGGGAAGATGTAACAACCCAGACCTTGCATATATTAGTTTAACTTTATACATTTACCAACATCGGAACTAATTATTTAGTAAACTGATAAATTAAGGATTATTAAATTTTGGAAGATATTTTTAAAGTAATGTCTTGTTAAAGATTAAAAGAAAAAGAAAATTGTAAATTTCACACAAAAGACCTTAGATGCAGTTTCAACTACCAGACAATTATAGACAATTACTTCCTTTTTGTCCTCTCACCCTAGAGACAGGGATCTTAGTGGGAAGAGGAGGGGAAAAGGAGGAATTGGATGGTAGGATGCTTCTTGTGGGTTATGCTTGAGCTGGACTGGGAGCTAGTGGAAGCCCAACACCTAGTAAAAGGTTTTCAGAAGTAGGTTGGACCGAGGAAGTCTTGATGTCTGTAGACTGGCTAATAAAAGGAGATTGGCTGAGAGATGATATGGTAGTGAAAGGCACAGAAGGAGATTGGATGTAATTTCCAGTCTCAAAGGTCGGGAGGTGTGGTCTCTCCTAGTGAAATTGTCCAAGAAAACTGTGAAACAACTAAGTAATCCAGTAGAAGTAATTATGTATTTTTTTTCTTGATTGGATGTTCATGTGAAACTCTTAATTTATAGTCAGTAATGAAATATATGAAGGAATAGTAAATCAATGCATGTTGTCTCTCTTTAGTCTTTTTCTTAATTATTAGGTGTTATATTTGATGAAAATTAATGAAAAAGCAGATATTAAGAATGTAGAAGTGATATTGATGAACTTGTTGTTAATTTATGGTAGCATCAGATGTTCTCTAAGCTTGAAAATTTGTAGGGGGGCTAGGACACATGTATTCCAAAATACCCAAAAATCAATTTGGGAAATTCCACCTAGAAAATGTTTTAATAAAATAATTAATTATTTTTAATGGAGGCCTAAGTTTAAACTTAGGAAATTAAAACAATTAAAGGGTATTAATCAAACTTGGGGTGAAATTTCTAGAAGAAAATGAGGATGAAGCCAAAATGATTTGAGCCATTCATTAGAATCTGATTTGGGCCATTGGTTACTCAATGAGAATATTACGAGAAGAAGCTTGATGGGCATTTGGAAAACACATCGAGTGAAAGATCAAGAGATCGAATTTCTCAAGAGAGAACTGCACTTGTTGCAAGAGTAAGATCGAGGTAATTTCTTGTAGTGAGGGGGAGAGATAATTTTACGGTTGGAGGTTCTTGATCTGGGGATACATCACAAAGAAGGCAAAGAGAGATCTAGAAGAGGCAACATAGAGTCGCATTGGGTAGCATAGGCTGATGCAAAAGGCAGCACAATTACTAAGAGGTGATCCATATTTTGCTAGAGAAGTCGAGTTTTAGAGTCAGAAGCCAGGGTGTGAGACCGAGAGGGTATAAGTTGAAGTTATATAAGAAAAAAGATTAGCCAAAATGAGTGGCACAAGCCCCAAAAGTAGTGACGTGAAACAATGCATTGATTGTGCAAAAACTCCGTAGAGGCTACTAAGGGCTAGCCATTGAGTGGCTAGATCATTCCTGGATAGACTATGATAGTGTGAGTTATATATCACTCATCTCTTTGTTAGTTATATTCTCTGTGTTGGATAGCTAGTAAGGCATCCAAATATTGTATTCATAAATTACTGATTAATAATACAAACCCTCAACTCTTGCATCGATTTTTCTGCATTGGGTTTTTCCGGGGACATTGGTCCAAAAACAACAATATCACTTGTGTGTGTTATTTATTTCTTTCTTAGATTTGTTTCTGCATATAATTTAATTAGTGGAGGTTGCAGTGTATTGGTTTGAATATTTACTGTAGACCACAATAAATAATTTGTTTCGTTATTTAACAAATAGAAGAAACTTAATCAGTTGTTGCAATAGAAATTTAGGTCTCCAAATTTTCACATGGTATTAGAGTGCAGGTGAAGCAAGAGAGAAGACCAGAAGAGACATAGTTGAAGAGAAGGAGGAAGTTTGAAAGTGTTGTGTAGGCAGTAAATCAATTCCCCAGAGGGATTGTGCAGTCCAAGCCAGAAGGAAAAGATTCTCGAGGAGAATATTCCTTCGAGTGAGTTGAAAAAGAGGTAAGATTTCCAGATTCATATTTTTCAATGATAGAGGAAGCAACGTAGTAGCAGATCTAATGCTGAGTAGTTTTCTAGTCAAACATAGGTTTCTACAGCAGTTTCTGGGGTAGAAAAAATGTCTGAAGAAGGAAGGAGACACTTCTAAGGGAATTTTCACCTTAGATAATTCCCATCCAGGGAATTTGATTTCTCCTGTAGAGCAGCAGTAGCCAAGGGAAGATCTACTAACTCCAGTAGGGAGTGTGTAGGCCAGCCCAAAAACAATGTTGAAGAGGGAGTAGTCAGTTTGAAATTTCGTTGTCAGAGATGGAAGCTAAGGGGATGAGAGATCAAGATTGGTTGGATGGAGCATCCAACTATGTGACCTGGAAGGATATGATCTCATTCCTTTCGGATGAGCATGATCTCAAGATATATTTCGATAGTGTGGTAGTTGTACTTATAGACGCGGATCCACTGAAGAAGTACAAGGCTGAGATGGTGAAGGCAAAGGAGTTTATCTTAGATGGAGTGAGGGATCATGTTGTATGTCACATTGCTAGGAAAGGGGCTTCAAGGAGATGTGGGATGCCTTGACTATGTTGTATCAGAGATCTTTCGAGCAACGAAATATGTACTTAGAGGAGAAACTGAGAACCGCGTTGATGCAGAAGGGGGAGCGCATTGATCTGTTCATATCAAAGATTTAGGATGTTTGAGATCAATTGATAGTTGTAGGATCATCACCTAAACCTATAGAGATGGTGAGGTTTGCCCTAAAATCAGTCTCAAAATAATTGCAAGTGTTTTTCGAGAGTATCCTAGGTTGAGATAAATTTCCAGATTGGGAAGTGATGTGGGCCGCTCTTCAGTAGGAAAAGATGAGGTGAGACTTGGTCAAGTGAAAACTTGATAGCAGTAGCAGCAGTTGGACAAAGCTTAAGGAGGAGAAAGAGAATGCAACCCTTGAAGCAAAGAGGTAGCAAGAGAAATAGAGGCGAAAAAAGGATGTCTCAAAGATCAAATGTTTTTGATGTGGTGAATTTGGTCACTACGCTACAAAGTGTCCTCTCAAGAAGAAGGAAAGGGACGAGAAACATGATCCACATGATGCAACGCAATGATCAAGGAGGAGGATTTTTCCATGATTTCCCATATACCTCCAGGGGAGAGTTGGGGTGATATAGTACTTTTGTTCGAAAGAACTATAGCTGGGTAGGATCCTTGAGAAGCCCACCTCTTATATCAATACCTTGTTATGGGATCCCATATCATATGTAGCAGGATCGACCAGTGTCAGTTGGTGTAGAGGAGTTATGGACTGACAATTGTATTGGCTAGGAGCGCCAGATTGTGAACATCGCAGAGCTAGTGTTGGAAGTAGTGTAGTTGACACAGAGCAGAGTCAACAGTAGCATAGTGGATTCAATGAAAACACAGACACTAGTAGCAACCAGAACTCCAACAATATATGCATCACGTTGAACACCCTTGGTTCAGTATTTTGGATTCTTTTCCGTTGTTGTTGTAGCAGCAGTTCCCGTTCAAGAGGGTTGTAGTGCAGATGCAGTGTTGGCAGGGGCAGGGCCAACAACAACATAGATGTAGAATTTGCGAAGGTTGTAGTACAGATGCAATATTGGTAGTGGAAGAGACAAAAATAGTACATATGCATCATTTGTGCAATAGTTGGTGGGCAATGATGTCAGACATCAACAACACAAAGGGAGATGTTACAGAGTCAGGGTGATTCTTCAGTAGATTGCATTACTAGACAACATTCCTCACTAATATGGAGTGTTGATTTCTAATAGCATCAGATATGATCTAAGCCTAAAAAATTGTAGGGAGGCTAGGAAAAATGTATTGCAGAATACCCAAATATGTGTTGGGAAATTCTACTTGAAGAAGGTTTTATTAAAATAATTAATTAATTTTAATGGAGGCCTAAGTATAAGCTTAGGAAATTAAAATAATTAAAGGGTATTAATCAAACTGGGGGTGAAACTTCTAGACAAAGACAAGGATTAAGAAAAAATGATCTAAGCCATTGATTCGAATCTAATCTATGTCATTGGTTACTCAACAAGAATATTATAAGAAGAGGCTTGATGGCCATTTGGAAAACACATTGAGTGAGAGATCAAGAGATTGAATTTCTCAAGAGAACAGTGCAATAGTTTCCGAAGTAAGATTGAAGTGATTTCTTGTAGTGAGGGGCATGGATAATTTTCCAGTTGGAGGTTCCTAATCTGGGGATACATCATAGAGAAGGCAGAGGGAGATCTAGAAGAGGAAACGCAGAGCCACGCTAGGCAGTGTAGGCTGACGTAGAAGGCAGTGTAGATCCTAAGAGGAGATCAATATTTTGATGGAGAAGTTGAGTTCAAGAGCCAGAAGCTAGGGTGTGAGACCAGGAGGGAAGAAGTGAAAGTTCCAGAATAAAAACGATTAGTCATAAGGAGTGACGTAGGCACCATAAGAAGTGACATAGAAAAATGCAGTGATTTTGCAGAAATTGCATAGAGAGACTGCTAAGGGCTAGCCATTCAATGGTTGGATCAGTCTTGGATTGCATGTGACAGTGTGAGGTATATCTCACTCAGCTCTCTATTAGTTATATTCTTCGTATTGGATAGCCAATAAGGAATCTAAAGATTGTATTCAGAAATTACTACTTAATAATACAAATCTTCAGTTGTTGCACTGATTTTTCTGCATTGGGTTTTTCCGGGGACATTGTTCCAAAAACAACAATGTCACTTGTGTGTGTTATTTCTTTCTTTCTTAGATATTGTTTCCACATATAATTTAATTAGTGGAGGCTCCAATGTATTGGTTTCGATATTTACTGTAAAACATAGGAAATACTTTTTTTAGTTATTTAACAAATCTAAGAAACTTAATCAATTGTTGCAGTATAAATTTGGTCTCCAAATTTTCACACTTGTAGGGAAAGAGAATCGTACCCAAGATGTATAATTTAGTTATGGTTTCACACATAATCTCGGTATAGGCAAGCAAGATATAAAATGGTCAAGTAAGTTACCCAACAAAACCACTGTGGTCTACAGGTAGCAATAGAAGGGTACTGCTAGGACACCAGTTTAGTCCCTGAGTTGGGGTGGAATAATCAACAACCCAGGGTCTGGTATGGAACACCTAACAATATGCTCTTGGGTGACGTTGACCCAAATAGAAACCCCAATAGATGTATTAAATTCTTGTCAAACCGATGAACCAAGTTTTTGTAAATTTTATAGACAATTCATGAATCAAAATAGAAATTCATTCCTTAATGAACATACAATAAGTAGATGGAAAACTAGAAGTATTATTAATAAAAACTTTGCAATAAAACTCTTTCAGGCTTCCATATTTCAAAACAAATTTATAATCAAGTATTGAAAGTCATTACATTGTAAAACCTCGCCTTAGCAAGCCATTCAAATTAAATAAAGTATACTAATCCTTTAACAAACAAATAATCTAGTGTACAGTAAAGTTTTGGGAAACACAATAGATGAGAGCATCGATAAAAAAAAAAAAAACCATTAATACACATGAAACCCTTCCAAGCTAACAAAGTTAGCTGAGAAATTTAAATACTGTGATTATAACTATTCATTCTTAAATAATATTCTAAAACCCTATGGGATTTCACATTAAATGATATGTGAGAAGGCACCTGGAAAGAGGAAAAACAAAGATGAGGGTCAACTGATGTCACTCACTTATGCTACCCAAGACTCCTTTGAACTCGAAGGAAATGGGGAATAGGGCTTCACCTATAAGAGAAAGAAAAATATATAGAAAACTTGCCATATAACTCTAAGAAATCCCCATTAAACTAATTAGGGTAAATACAATGGGTGAGATGGAAAAAATAACTTGGAATCCGAACAAGGTTGGAACTTGTCATTGGACGGAAAATAACTTGTTAACCCTCGAAGGAAATAAATATCCTTAGAAGAAAAGAAAATTTATCACTCGAATAACACCTTACCTGTCTCAGAGTCGAGAAGGACTATTCAACACATGAACCCGAAGAAAACCCTTGATAGAGAGACAGAACACTTGAAGTCACCAACATGGGAGTCTGTCAGGGATGGGGCCGTGTTAGCCATGAACTTGAACCAAACAGTGAGAGAATTGTGTACAAGAAAATACCTCAAAAAGATAGAAAACCCATCGTTGGAGAAATGCAGTTGTAGAGCGATGTTCCTAGGTTGGAGGGTTTGCAAATGACTGACAACTAGGAGGCTGAGCCAGGTGGTTACTCAACCATCATCCAAACCCATGGACCATCATATTGACACAACAAATGATCAACGACGTGGAGCAAAGAATTGAGAAGTTTCCCAAGTCATGCATGGTGCGCAATGGAGGAGACAATTGTATACCATACCCTGGGTGCCTTGGGGAATGGATCAACCCTTAGTATAACCTTCCGAGTGATAGATATATATGTAATATCAAACCATTTATTCAAGGACCTAGTAAACAATAATAATATAAATCGTGGTTATTTACCGAGTGTTCCATTCGACATTTTATATGATATAAACTAAACCATGACAATTCCATACAAGGGGTAAATCTATGTATTAATAAACACTTACGTGTTGATAATGTCAATTAGATATATGGTGGGTGTGGTTTGTAGGTAGTAATTTGTTTTTTTTTTAATGAATTTATTGTGTGAGGTAATGTTGCATGTTATACATGTAGACATGTCTGTATTGAAGATTCTAATGTCATTGCAAAGATTGATCATTTCCACATAGGAAGTTGAGAGAGGCTATTGAAACTTAGAAGAAGGCCAAAATAATCAACAGGGACGATGGTTGGAAATTAAGTAAGAGTTGGGTTCTTGCCCTTTCTTTGTGATTCTTATTTTATTGATTATTTTTAATTTCTATTTCTTACTTTATTTTTATATTTTTTATTATTTGATTATTTTTATTTTATTTTTTCACTATTATAATAATATAAAATTATTTATATTTTTGTTATTTATTATTTTTATTTATTTTTTTAAACATATTGATAATAATCATTTAATAATTCTTTTAAATTTAATTCTATTTTAATAAATTTCTTATGACTAAATTATTTTTCAAAATCTAACCGCCAATGTTAATCTTGATTAAATATGATTAAATATTAATAATTTTATAATCAATAATTATATATATTATCTTTTAAATTCTTACCATTGAATTTATTAGTTACAATTTCTTCACTAAAAACTAGCCTTTATGGTGAGTTTTTATTGAATAATATCATAGTCCTAATGACCAATTCTCGAACTTGATGCATCTGGTAGCTATTTAATCCCATTGGTTGATCTGCAGATGAACCTCATTAGTAGGCTCGAATGTCGACCACAAAATTATTCTATGTGATTAATCAGAAAGATACTCTCAAACAACTAATATAGATATTTAAATAGCTTATTTAAGTCTTATCTTTAAATATCTTTGAAAGTTGATACATCTTCCTCACACTAGGAAATGAAAATATAATATTTTTTTCAAGTTTTAAATACTTTATGTTTCTAAAGTTGATATAAAATTATGTTACTTAATATGGGTATCTGAATATTTTATTTATCACTCAGAGTAAGAGTAAAATATTTTTACAACATCCTTTATACCAAATTTCTTGAGGTCTAAAACTTTTTTAAATTTTTATATCTCTCTGTGGCTTGCTAGATTTGTGGTTAATATGAATCTATACTAATATAGTTTAAAATACATGTAAATATTACTTGATTGTGCATAATGGAGTATTATTGATTAAATTGCATTATATATATATATATATATATATATTATATATATATATATATATTATATATATATATATATATATATATATATATATAGTTTATATTAAATATAATTAGTTAACACAAATATTCTATGTTGAAATATCTTAAAAATAAGAATTATACATTTTATACATGGAAATATTTTATTTATACACAAGAATTATTGAAATATTTTTATGACATCTTTTTACATGGTTGTAATATTAACTAGTATATATCTACCTAAACCACAAATCTAGTGATGGTGTAAACCTTTTTTCAAGTTTTGCACTTTAAAAGGTATTTTCACCTCAAATGATTTGATCTCTTTTGCTAAATTTGTACCAATATAGTTTAAAACACACATAAATATTACTAGTTATTTTATTTATAACTCACATTAAATTTTAATAAAATATTATTAATTTTTAAATTTTAAGTATCCATTTATAATTAAGAATTGAATGAATTACACAACTCCTTTTGTTGGGAAATTGACTTAATTTTTTTTTTTAATTTCAATTATTCCTTATTTTTTGGTATTAAAATATTTTATTATGATTAATATTAAAATGTTTTTTTCCCTCTCTTTATCTATATATGAAGCTGATATTTGAATAATATTAGTTAGAATAGATATTAATATGTTGAAATATCTTAAAAGTAAGTAATAATATATATTATATATATATATATATATATATATACTTTCTATAACTTCAAATGTTAATCTTTACATATTTATTCCATAGAATTCTATTAATCTCACCCCAACCGTGTTTGTTGAATAGCACTAACTGACTAGGACAAACTTTAAAGGATTATCGTGATTGAGTTGGAGCAACACAAGGAAGTTTTCCACCCCTCCTTTGCAATGGACGATGGCCTCTACGAGGGTCTAGAGCTTGCATCCTCCCTTGCCCAACTGAGCCAATAGGAAATGTCATCTTATCTTGATGGCTTCTACTCGACAATGTATCTGGGGCTTTGCCCTTATTGTCGATGATTAGCTGGGAGCTTCATCTAAGTGCCATGAAAGATGTGAGCCAAGGTGGAGCTCCTAAAAGTGCCTCCCTCACAAAACTCTACAGCACCACTTGGCACAAGAAGATGATATTTCCTCCTACAACTACGGAACCCCCCTCCACCATCGTCAATATTACACTAGAACTATTTGTATTAAGTGCTCTTTTGCTCCAAAACTAGAAAAACTCTTGAAGTGAACCGGGTTCCCAAGCAAGAATTCCCCTTTGTTGATAGGGACTCAACCAAAAATGGATAAAGTTCAAACAAGAGTTAAATACTCCCACTGAAATCAACAAAATTGCCACAATTTGAGTTGCCACCTCCCTAATAATAGACACTAGAACTGACCAATAGGCACTAACCATAAATGAAAAAATAAATACACTAGTAAAATCGAGACGCAAAAACAAACAAGGATGTAGGGAAAGTGGTTCTGAATGAGTTTCCAACCCAGCACACCATCTACTACATGGTCAATATCTCCATGCAACTCCCCCTCACATGCTAATTCCACTCCCATATTCACCACGAGGGGGCAGAAGACTGAGAAACCAACAACCTAGGAAAATTTCTAGATCGCAACCAAAATAGGAAAGGAACAAAGTTACCTAGAGATTCTAGTACATGCCAAAGGGATTGGAAGGAAGGGGTAGGGGTAGTGTTGCACCCGATAATCATCTACAAGCTCTTGCCTCCCTAATTATCCACAAAACCATAGTGTGCTTCTCATTCTAAATTATAGGAGATTCTAGAGGACAAGAATCCATGCACTTGGCATAGAGCTATCTCTCTTTCTTTGCACCTTAAACATCAAATTTCCATAATAAATCCAATACAACATCTTATGATGCATCTGAACCACTCGTGAACACACAAATGTCTTCCTCCACTAGTGGTTTCCTTCTCATGATCAAACTGGTGCAAGGTATTTCCACACTCACAAATTTACTCTCGCACATGCATGTTAGCCTTGAGAAAGGCTAGGCATGGCTCCCAAATACCTCAAGATATCCATTCCCACTGAGCGTCTTAGGTTGTTGACAGGAATAAGACCCAAGGCTTCCATTTGGCGATCAAGGTGCTCTGGTGGATAGTCTTGGTTAATGACCTGATTTGTTAATTCATCCCCAATTAGGCAGTAGATCAAGAGTTTGGTTTCCTTTAAACCACGTGTTCTTAGTAATGACATACATGAATTATTATATATGTGTTTGGATTCCACCAATGAGGATTTATAGGCACCATCTATTTGAGGGTTTGAAAACTGGGGTTCCATTGATCAACCTCTGAACTAGGCTAATAATTGTTTGGGAGTCACCCACAATTTGGAGCTTGGTGTATCCTGCTTCTTTTGTTATGACCAAAGCTCACTCTAACACCAAAATATATGAAGCATTATTGGTAGAGACATAATAGGATTCTACGTACACATTCAGAGTGATTCCCTAATCAAAACGAAAGATGCCTCCAAGGCGATCATGTCTTGGATTTCCTTTGGAAGCCCCATCAAAATTGAGTTTGATGAATCCTTCTAGAGGGAGAGTGAATATGTTGACTGATCAACCAGTAGGATGGGGGGGGATTTCCTATCTTCCACCATCAAAAATGCCTTAAGATCTAGCTTGGCTCTACCTCTATATTGTCGATATTCCAATCATGAGGAGCCCATGTTTCGGTTAGGATAGTCTCGTTATGGTTGACCTGGACTATCTCCCATATTTGACATTTGGAAGGTATTTTCTCATGGAATATTTCTCTCTTTCACTCCTTCCATATGTTTGAAAGAACAAGTCCCTCGATGAGGAACTAAGCCTTGTTGACTATCAGGTTCTTAAAAATTTTTAGTCTTCATGTCTCCAAACATTATTTATCAATATTCATCGACCTGTCTAGATGTCCAAATGAAAGTAATACCTTGATCCACAATTCATCAACAAAATCACATTGGTTAAATAAATTTTTCTTTTTTTCGTCTCCTACTTGACATGAGGGGCATCATTAGGGGCTTGAGAAAGCATTTTTTCTAATTTTGTCCCATGTTAATAATCACCCATGACCAATTGGCCACAGAAAGAAAGAAATTTTTTTCCACAACTTATTTTTTCATATGTGTCTCCATAGTGGATTTGGTTGATTTCCTTGCATTCTTGAAATAAGAGAGTATGCTTCTTTAATAGTATATTTCCCACTTGGGAAGTATCCCTAGCATAACGTACCCAAATCTTGGCTCTTGTGAATGCTACATTCATGGAGTAGACATGCCAATGAATTCCATGGAAGATGGTGTTGATGCTTCGACCAATGCTCTGGGATTTTCCATTCCCTCCATGCTGAGTTGGGGTTAGGTACAATCAATAAATTGGACACTTTTGATGCTCCTATCATTTCTGTGAAGGTTTGTATATCTCTGAGATCCTCTCTCTCAAACATATGAGGAAGCTGCATCTAGGACTCATTCCAGAAGAGGGTTTTTTGTCCATCCATGAATTCCCAAAACCTACAATCTTGATTAATGGATCTATTTCTCTACACCATGCTCCATATGGAGGATCTTGCCAAAAAATGTTGTCGTCTATGCAATTCTACTACACCCAAATTCTGACCATACTTATGTGACCATATCTTCTTCAATAGTTCTAAACCTCCTTGAATCCATCTCCACCACAGTTTAGACCCCATAACTTGATTTAGGAAATTGTTATATCCAATAGTCCTAGGTGTCCCTTTAATTTCAGTAAGCATACTTTATCCCAAGCCACAAGAGACAATTTATTCCCTACATGCGCACCTTTCCATAGGAAGTTTCTAAATTTGTTGACCAAATCTCTAAATATGCATCGGGGATAAGGAAGAGCTAAGAGTGGATATATTGGAAATTATTTCCATATTTATTTTAAAAGGATAGCTCTACTTTCTAGGTTCAATACCCTAAATGTCAAGCTGGCTAGTTTCTAATCTATGTGATCCATGATCTCTCTCCTACACCCCACTCATAGTGAGTTATATATTAGAGGGACTCCCAAGAATTTACTTGGTAGAGACCCAATATAGTGTTGGGTGTGGAGCCTGATTATCTTATTTATTTAGAGATATCACCACATTGGACCCCACTTCATAATGCGGTGGCAACGCCACCCATAATATTTACGTTGCAAGGGGGGTCCGGGGGGGCGGTGAGGGCTGCGATCTTTGGGAGCCCCCCCCCTGGTGGGGGATTTGGGAAGCACCCTCAAAGCTAAAAATGGATGTAAAATTGCCTTGTAAAATGTTGTAATTTCGTAGTCAATCTAGGTCATTCATTAGGCGGAGATCTAATAGTAGAAGTTATGTTGAATTTGGGGTTTTTTTTCCCTAGAAGGCAACCCCTCGATATATATGAGGGAATTGTATTGCATCTATGTAGATATGTAATTTGAGTGAGAAAGATAGAGTAGATTGTCTGAGGGAGAAGGGGGAATTACAATGGATCTACTGTAGGTTGTATCTCTCCAGTTTGTTGGATAATATAAAACGAAGGGCTAGCTATTTCTCGTGGACGTAGCCAAAATTGGGTGAACCACGTATATCTGTGTCTCTCTTGTTTTATGTGTTTTTTTTGTTTATATTTCTAAAATATATTTTATGTGTTCCACTGCTCTGTAATATATAATTTTATAACATATGGAATCCTAAAATGTGAGCCAAATGAGTCTGGACACGATGGTTAGTGTTAAATAATATATATCTGATTTATCACCATTGGTCATTGTCCAAGAGGCATCTTAGAAGTCTTCCAAAATATGATCAAACTTCCTTGCCTCTTATAAGGTAGGTTGGCAAAATAACATATTATTGTCTACAAATTTTTGATAACTTATTGGTAGGGCTTCAGCTCCGAGATGCAGACCCCTTATCTCCCCAGATCTAGTTATAACTTTTATGTATTGACTAAGCCAATCAGCTACTATGATGAAGAGGAAAGGAGAAACCAAATAACCTTAACAGAGACCCCTTAACCCTCGAAAATTGTGGGTAGCAAATTCGTTCACAAGGATATAGTAAAATGGGTTTTGAATAAGAGATCAAACCCATTTAGTCCATGTGGGAGAGAATCGAAAGGAATGCAATATGTTTAGTAGATAATTCTAGGCGGTCATAGGGTTCATATAGATCAATATTAATGAGCATAATTGGATGTATTGAAGTATAGAATGAGTGAAATACCTCATGATCTGTAATGATTCCATCCATGATTTTTCACCCTTCGACAAAACCTATTTTTTCAAGTCCTATTATTGTCTTTAGCAAGGGTTTTAGTTGACGAACCATAACTCTTGAGATTATTTTCTAGATCACATTACAAAGAGCTATGGGCATAAATCCACTGGGATTCATCCCTACCCTTTTTTTGGTATTAGAGAAAGGAAGGTGGAATTATGCCTTGACTAGACTTCTCATTGTCATCTAGATTCCTCCATGAGTGCATGAATTTTTCTACCCAGGAAGTGCCATTTGGCTTTGAAGATTTTAGAGGTAAAACCATTGAGGCCTAGAACTTTGTTAGTAGGAAGCATTTTAACTACATCTTCAACCTATGTATAATATACCTCCCTCATTAAAGTCATATTTTGGTCCTCATTGATGACTCTGGGGACGAATTGCTTGATTCAAGAAATCGCCTCCTTATGGAGTGGATTAGCTTCCAAGAGCAGTTTTTGACAGTAATGGATTGATCCTTTCACAATATCCTCATGTTGAAGTGACCTTCTTCCATCCAAACTTGTTAGAGAGAAGATCATGTTTACCTTTCTACCCTTCATCATCTTTCTATGGAAGAATTTGGTGTTTGGTTCTCTTTATTTTAGGAATTGAATCATATAATTTTGTATCCACATAATTTCTTCCTATTTACGCCTTTGTTCTAGCTCATGGAGGAGGCATCACTCTTTTTCAATTAGATGCTCAGCTCTCCCCTTGTTTATAATATGTTGTTTGATATGTTGCATTGAGGCCTCAAGGATCTTATTCACCTTGTGGATATTTCCAAATTCCCTTTGGTTCCATTGATTTATATTTTTCTTTATCTCTTTTAATTTCCACCAAAAATCCTCCATTAAGCATCACCCATGTACATGGAACTCTGCCCAACATTCCTTTAGTTTTTCAATAAAATATAGTGTTTGAAACAAGAAGGCTTCAAAATGGAATGGATTGTTTTTTGGTGCCATTGTAAGCTCATTTTCCAATCAAATGGGCTAGTGATTTGATCCTAAGCATGGGAGGATAACTGACTCTAAAAATAAATATTTTCATAAAATCCCCTTTGATAGGAATAACTTTTTAATCAAGAGTTTACTTAGTGTTTTCCATTATGTCTGTTGTTCTAGGTGTAGATCCCATTGCCAGTGTGTACATCCTCGATACATAGTTCCTAAATGACTTCTTGGAATATCTGGGAGGATGGGTCCAATTGGAACAATGCCACTTTTTTCTCATCCAACTATCTGGTCATGTTTAAATCTCCTAATAGGATTGAGTTCTCCACACTATGGATAGTGTAGAGCCAAATCAAATCTTAAGGAAATCCCCATTGTCACCCACTGTCATAGGGCCCTAGACTATTTTTAAAAATACTTTCTCTGTTGAGCCAATACAACCAAATATTCGTAAAAGAATATGGGCAAAATCTACCCAGTTCGTAAAGGTGATTATTCCTGGGTCCCAAAGGATTGCTAGACCTCCAACACTCCCTTGCACCTTTAAATCCATGCATTTTGTGTGTGGCCAACATTTGACTATCACTACACCATAATTCCTGAAGCACCATAATATCTAGTTTCTCTTGTATAATTATTTCTTTTAGGTGCCTCACCTTCCCTTTAGATTTGAGGGTCCTTACCTTCCATGATACCACCTTCATTAGGGATTGAGAGTGGTGTGGAGAAAGTATTTAATGAGCACGTATGGTTTGGCCCATATTGACCAAAATTTCCACCACTTCTTGAATTACCTCGTGTGTTGACTTTTACCCTTTTTACCTTCTGTCTTCACTGGGGATGGTGTCTGATCGAGTAGTTTGTTGTAAATCTCCTTTTATTTATGAGGGAAGATTTTATGTTACCTTCCTTGGAATGTTGATGCTTTCCCCATTCACTGTAGATCTGTTGGAAATGGTTGAGTTGCTTCAACAAGATGTCTTCCAATCTCGCCTTGACCTAGCCAAGTAGCAAGGAAGCCATTACCCTTTCATCAAAATTTAGGTGGGAAATCTTATCCTCTTACTCCAAATCCATCTAAGCTTGTGCTGGAAACTGATGGATATCCAGATTCGTTGAGGCTACTTGCACGATTTTGTGCTTAATCACCCACTTCTTCTTAGGGTTTTCCATTGTGTCTTTTAGTTCCATAGGCTGTGGAGTTTGAGGCGCTAGTTCAATCCTTGGAGGTTCCTCTTGATTATTAACATTGCTTAGTGCATATAATCGATTGGTATTGTGAAGCGAGTAGGTGGTATTCCCAAAATTCACTTTGGCTATGTTATTTTGTCCCTTACTACCATGATTCTTCTTTTTCGTAACCTATTGAAAGCTATTTTCCTCCAGGGCTATTGGGGGGTTAGATATTCTTTGGGGAGCTACAAGAAATCCTGAAATAGATGACTATATTCATGGCAAAGCCTGCATCTAAAAGGAACATGCTTGTAATGCAGCCGCTACCTCCTTACTTTGTCTTGGTATTCAATGTCAACAAATTCTAGCAAGGCCTTGGAGATATTCATGTATACACATATTCAGGCACAGGAGGTTTTCCACTATTTCTTTGTAATCTAATAATCATGCACAAATTATCCTATGAAGTTTCTTATGGCCTTTAGAATATCCATCTCTCATTAGTCTTCTAGGAGAGAGTATAAGTGAATGCATAAGGGGGCAACCAAAAACTACTCCTTCTCCAAATTGTAGTAGGGTTCCCAATACCTCATGAAACAATGCACATTATTTAGAAAGTAGGAGATGCCCTCGAACACCATTTTACGTTCCTCTAGATCATGGAAAATAACAGTAAAAAACCTTTTTCTCCTAGATAGAGTTATATTAGTGCTCTTGGATACCATTTTAGCTGGATCCACCTCAAGATATCTAGCCCTTTAAGCCAAACCCCAATTAATTTGCATATAATCACATGGTCCTACATAAACTAGCAGGATTTATCCTGGCAATTGTTAGGAATTACCACTTGGGTGATTGATGTCACCTTTGGTAAGAAACGACCACGGATCCTGGAATTAAATTGAGTGCTTAGTGTGGGTGAGCCTTGACGTGCTTCACGGGCTTGCAAGCCATTTATGCAAACTTTGGCAGGAGGGAGATGGGAGACCTTGAGTACATTATTGAAGGAGGGGGTGCCCCCCACCCAAGAGGGATTGGTCATATCACCAATGCCCGCGAGTTTAGTGGTCAACATGACTGAAGCTGTGACACATTGCAAGTGAGGTGCCTGTGGTTACATTAATTCTACAGAAACCCTAAAGCCCTCAAAATCTTGGTTACTCAAGGAGTCAACAATATATGTAAATATTGTTCTTCATTCTATTACATGATATATTTTTAAAAATATGATATTTAAAAAAATAGAATTTAAATAAATTATTTGAATATCTATGTTAATTGATATATTTTAATATAAAAAAACTATTTTAATTCCCAAAGATAAGAAATGATTAAAAATAAAAAAAAATCAATTATTTCCTAACTAGATGGAGATGTATAATTTCATTTAATTCTTAATATAAAATTAATATGTAACATTTTAAAAGTTATTATTTATTATTATTATTATTATTAATATGTTAGGTCAAAATAAAATATTTTAATATATAAGATTAAGTAATATTCATAAGCATTTTGAACTATACTTATATATTTATTTTAACCACAAATTTTAAAAGATACAAAAGGAATCAAATATCTTAAAGGTGTAAATATTTTTTTAATACAAAACTTGAAAAAAAATTACTTATATTTTTTTAATCCCTCGCTTAAGTCATTAAATCTATGATTAAAATAAATCTATATCGAGTATAAATTTTAAAGTTTATTTTAATAATAACATAATTTTTAATTAAAATAACAAAAAAGCTTATCCTAGTCATTAATGTAATCATGACTATTTTTTTTTCCATTTTTTGTGTATATAATAATTATTATTATATCCCCGAAGGTGGTGAGAGATGGAAATGGATAGGATATGTTGACAGCCTCGTCACCCTCACCCATGCAACACCACTTTTAACTGAGCATGCTAAGCACACATCCTAGAGCAAGTGAAGATTGAAGCATATGGAAAAAATGGATGTTAAATATATGAGATCACTCATATTTAGTTATCATGGTTTTTGGTAGATTATGGGGTTGTTGGTTTTTAAGGAAATTGGACGCTTCTACCTATAAAGTGGACTCTAGAAGTGTCCTCCCATGCAGAACAAGTTGTGATCAACTACAAAGCAAATAAAGTTAAAATTATAGTGTTTGGTCCTCCTAAAGGTGAAATTCAGTGGGTGAAAGTGTGGGATCTAGGCTCAGGAAATCATATCCCTTCAACTTTGGATGTTTCTTTCGCTTGGTGAATTTGGCAATGGTGGTGGAAAGATTTTTTTGATGGACCAATCACTCTTGTGGAGAAGAGTGATCTCATTAAGTTGAGAAATAAAAAATTAGAAAAATATACAGATAAAAATATACAAACATTCCATAGAATAATCTTGAATATTGTTACATTGTATACAGTCATACATATATATAGATTGACAGGCAGTTATGCTAGTCTAACTATCTGACCAAGAATGTTACTTACTCTATCATTAGTTAGTCTTCATTACATTACGAATTTGTCGACATAACTTGGGCTAGTCAACTGAGCCAAGTAGTTCCTCTAACATCTCCCCCGTCCTCAAAACCATGTTCATCCCGATGAAGGGGAGAGTTGAAGTGTAAAAGAAGTTGACAAAAATAAAGATTCTTTACATTCATGATAGTGGTTCTCAAAACTAAAATGATAAGTACAACTATTACAATAGAATAAAACTTAATATTGAACATCTTGAGGGTCCTCGCCCTATGCTACTAATGTTGCGGTCAGAACCTATGAAGCTGGCTGTGTCGACAATTTATTTTCTTGGTTGACTTCCCCTTCCTGAGATTTTTGTTTTGAAGTTGCAGCATATGTTTAAACATTGGGTGCATAAAATTCATGGGTAGGTTGTGGTGGATGTGGTGATGTTGAATGTGCCATTGGAGGTGGATTCAAGCTTGGAATTTAAATCTGATAAATTACTAGGGTGAAAAATATGCAAGTTCTCATTAAAGATAGACCATTCTCAAACTCCCACTCTAACTTTAACACTCAATTCTATGATATCGTACAAGTATTGTACATTTTCTTCCATATGTGTGTTCTTTGCTATACTTTGAATAAAGGGATTGGCTTCTTCAATGATTCGTCTTGGTCAACAATTCCCAAAAAAAAAATTGATGTATTAGAAGCTTCATGTTGGGATTTATTTCCCTCTCTTAACCACTGGTAGTGTTGTTGTAGTAGCTGTAAATAATTTTCATTTTCCTGTTCTAACTGAGTATTGAGTGTTTGTTGCATTTTGGCATCTGAGGTTTGTCTCACTGACAAGTCTCTAATAAGTAGCTCTTGAGACCTTATTTTTTAATCAATAAAAGCTAAGTATGTGGTCCAATTATTCAATGTGGAAGTAATGGCAGCTCCTCTATCCAGTGTGGTTTATAGAGTTTGCTTTGATGCTAGAAACTCATTGTGGGCCTTCTGCAAGGCTTGTGTAAAAATAGGACTTACAAAATTTTTAGGTTGAGTCTGCATTTCCAACATTTGTGCATGGAATTGGATATTCTAATCAATAAATTGTTCTACCAATGTTTTAACAATAACGAGATGATTGTCAATCTTGGCCAAAGATGGAATCTATATTTTTTCAGTTGCCTAGCTTTGACATGCTAGCCAATTCTCCCTTTCTTGTTCTTGTTGTTATTGGAGTATGCTGGTATCCTTCTCCCTTTCCATAATATTTTCTTCGTAGCCTTAACGGATTGCTCTATAACTTGAAAAATTTGTTTATCACTGGAAATCTTGATGTCACCAAATCTAGTAGTAATGTCGAAAGGATTTTTCTTCTCCTTGGCCATTGGAGTGGTTGTTGTAGATGGATATGAAGTCTTGTTTGAAGTCAAAAACTACTTCGTACTTAGTGGATTGATGACTCGTGATGTACTAGTAACATGTATCTTAGTAATTTTATATTTCAACTGCTCAGTTGACACATTCGTTGTTTGATGATCTTTGATAGTTTCATCATAGAAATTTCTTTAAGATGGTTTATCGTTTGAATTTGCCTCTGAAATATTTTGAATGTTCAATTGAATTAAGTATGATTGGTTTTCATCTCATTCGTTCTATGCTGAATGGGTTTTTCTGACTGAGTATGCTCTGATTGAATTTTCCCATATGGGTCCTTTATCTCAAATTGATCTCTCTCAAACAGTTCTTTTTCAGACTGCTCTTCTTCAGACTTATCCTTGATAGAATGCTCATGGTCTGACTAGTGGTGCTCTTCTAAAGCATGGGTCAAATATTGGACAAGGGTATCTTCTGTTAAGTCAATTTGAGTTACTACGGGATTCTAGTCTAACTGGTTGTGAGAGTGGATTTCAGTGCCATTGTTTTGATTCTGTTGAGAGGTATATCTAGCCTTATGCCTAATTTTTGGTTAACCTAATTCATTTTGTTTTGAATATTTTGAGCAAACATGCCTTTGGCACTTTCTAGGGAATCTCAGATTTGACTCCTGATGGAAGAATTTTTAGGCTTCCTTGTCTTCTTCATTGCTTTTTCTTCTGGTTGCAATTGTTTGATGAGTTTGTCCAATTGTTGTTGCTGTTGTTGTTGTTGTTGTTTTTTTTTTTTTTAGAATAAGACTAAATATATTAAATATACAAAAAATAATGTTACATGGAGGCACCAGCCTCTACAGAACCTGTCTCAGAGTTTTTACCAAGTATTAGCAAACAATAACTAAAAAAGGAGACTACCCTCAAGGGGAAACCAGTCCAAAAATCATGGTGAGAGCTGCCCACATAGGGGAAATAGCTTGTAATTCCCATGTTTGAGAGTTTTTTAAGCAAAACAAAAATAAAAAAGACCCCAAATAACAACAATTACAATTGAAAACTACAAAAAAGACCCCTGAGATGATGACCGGGTGTATAAGAACCTGAATAATGAGTCGTAGCCTGCTAGGTGTCAGCAGGTGGCAGAGGCTCCTCCATGATCAGACACCCGTAAGCATACCAATCTTCGATGTTGTGTTGTTGTCCATTGCTCATGGCTTCCGTTTGTGCCTTGCCACCTAGAGTGCTCGTCACAGCTGCCATCTTCCCATTACCACCTGGGGTGTTGTTCGTCTTGTTCAGAGCTTCCGGATTAGAGCGTGCAACTTTTGTCTTGTTCAGAGTGTCACCCTAAGAGATGATGTCATGAGTGTTCCACCTGTTAGTGCCAGTCCTGTCTGGCATGATGCTGGTCGGGACAATAGTGCGTTGTGGCTCCTCTCTGAAGGCGATAGAAATGGTGGCAATGATATAGGGGCGTTCCAGGGTGCATCTGAATTGGCACAAAGTCATCATGGGGGTACTAGGTTTCCTCATTACACCGAAGGCCAGCCCTCTAGGCCTGCCCTCTGCCACTGCAGGTGTTGGGATGCCGACTCGTGCTGTGAGCAGTAGTCGAAGGCAAGGAGGAATCTGCCTGGGCTGAGTCAGATGGGGATAGTGAGGGAGGGCGAATTTCTCTCCCTCTATTGCTTCCCCTGCGGCTTCTCATTCTGTGCCTCAAGCAGGGCATATTTTCTTCGTGAATATCAGTATGCTCGGTGTTTGGAGGAGAAGGAGAGGGGAGTGAATGGCTAGTGGAGGCAAGGGAGTGAGGAATTTGACTATCAGTGGCGAAATTGAGGGTTGAAGCAGCAATTCTATAACAACAAAGCGGGTTATGCGAGAAGTGGGCACCTTCGTTCATCTCAATGCAACATAGGAGCTAGCATCTTCTCCTCGAGGCTGTTTGAGAGCTCGACTCTACCGCAGTGGGGAGGCAGTGACAGGCCAGAGGAGTCATAATAGGGGGAAGGCGCTCAAGATTCTCCATCTTAAGGACCAGAAGTAGGTAGCCTCGACTCTCTCCCATCATTAAATTTTTTCAGATTTCAGGTAACATTAAAACGCCATAAATTATGGCGGTGGGCGTCTTGGTAGCAGTGCAGGTGGCCATGTGGCATCATCCACATCCGGGGGTTCAACATCTCTCTGCACCAAATTGATGCATTCCTGTAAATGAGACCTATCATTTAGAATGCCAAGTGAGCTAGCATTTAGAACTCGATCACTATTCACCCCTATGTTTTCCAAGAGATCTACCACTTTATTGCTTTCCCTTTTGGTGTGTTAGAAAGTGATAGCTTTATTGGTTAAGAGCCATTTTTCAATGAGCTCTAAACGTGCCGCTAATCTCTAGCTACTGGATACCTTGTGGGCATGAGTACCTTGGATAATGTGATTGACTATGGTGATAAGGATTTGTGAGTATCCTTCAATTGTTATAGGAAAGAAACCATGCTTCCGAGTCAAGCACAGTCCCTACCATAGTCCTTCTAATTCCGCTGAGTTGTTTGTATCCCATCCTATCGATCCATAGAAAATCAAGAGAGGTATGCCTTCATGATTTTGAAGATTCCTCCATAACCTGCCTTACCTAGGTTGCCTTTAGAGGCTCCATCAATGTTTATTTGTACCATTCCTTGGGAAGGAGGTCGCCAATGACTTGAAGTCTTGGAATTTTGAGCGATGTTGCTAGAGTGCTTGTGGGTTTTGGAGATACAAAGATGTCAATTCTCCCATATATTCTTCTCCAAAGGAAGGGTAGGAAAGTCTTCTTCATGCCAATTTTGAAGAGTCAAGGTTTCCTGTAGATTGTTGAAAAAATTATTTCAAAGGATATCCAGAGGAGTACATTGATTCTTAAAGATTCGCCTATTTCTTTCTTTCCATAAAGTCCATACAAGTAAGCCTAGAATAATTTTCCACAGTAAGTTTAGCAGCCTGCTCTTGTAAGGATCAATTGTCCAATTTCTAATGGTGTTTGTGATATCCTCTGTTACTCTACCCTTTTTTTGACATCTGAATTCAATTTTCTTTTCCAAAGTTTGTTGGCAAGATGGCATGTGTCCATAAGGTGTTGGATTGTCTCTTCCCGTTGGCTACAATTGGGGCATCGAGAGGGCCCATGAAAGCTTTTCTTCCTTAGATTGTCCCAGATGAGAATCCTTTTTTGACATAGTAGCCATAGGAACGTTGAGATCTTGGGCCAAATAACCCAAGACTAGATTTTCTCCCATATTGGGTCATTTTCATCCCAATGGCCAGTCAAGAGATTGTATGCCTATTTTGTAGTGAAAGTCCAATGTGGTGTATATCCCCATCACAGGATATCCTTCTTGTCTGAGAATTGGATTTTCCTATTCATGAGTTATGTGTCCAGCTCATTATAAATTTGCTCTGTTCCTTTTTTGATTATCTGAACTGCATTTAGCCATTGCCTATATCCATGATTAAGGACTCGGGTCCAATGCTGATTGATTGTTTCCTTTTGTTGCGTTTCCCAGTCCTCTGTATGTGGAGGTTGAAAAACATTGCTAAGCCGTGGTCTTTTATTCCAAGAGTCCATCTAGAATTGAGCCTTACTACCATCTCTGATTTCCCAAAAACTATGCTGTTGTATCATGTTGCTATGTTGTTTTGCTGCATTCCAAATTAGAGAACCCTTTTCAGTGGGAAGAAGTCTGAGTAATTCATCCGGTAGCCTGTTATTTGCATATTTGGCCATCCATAGTGTTTCCCAGGGTGTGTGTGGGGCTGATAGCCATTTATACCATATCCTTGCTCCCATAATAGAATTGCTATGTTGAGGATCTCGGAAGCCCGCTCCTGCATATTTTTTAGCAAGGCAAACTGTCGTCCATTTAACCAATTCCCATTTCCTATTTTGGCCTGAGGATCCCTAGAGAAAGTTGCATTGCAAGTTTTTGATTCTTTTGAGCACCCATTTTGGTGCTGCTAACACAGAGAAAAGATAAAGAGGCATTGATTATAAAACTTCCTTAACCAACACCATATGGCTGGCCATGTTAAGGGCTTTATAAGTCCAAGAAGAAAGGTGGGCCTCTATCTTTTCAAGGAGCATATGCCATGATGAATGTTTAATGGCTGAGTCAGTCAATGGGGCACCTAAATATTGGGAAGGGAGAGAGGCTTTAGAGAAACCAAGGATGCAAGAGATAGAGGATTGAGTGGAAAGGGGGGCGTGAAAAAAGAAAATTTGGGATTTTGCTGTGTTGATGCTGACTCCAGAAGCTTCTGAGTAATCATCAAGCAGAGATTTAAATTTAGATGCTTCTTGAATTGACGGGTGCCCAAATAGCATGTTATCATCTACAAACTGTTGATGGGTGATGGCTAGGGATTCATGGATAGAGATTCCTCTGATCTGCTGAGTATGAAGGGCATTATTTATTAGACATCCTAGCCCTTCAGCCATTAACACAAAAAGAAAGGGAGAGAGAGGATCTCCTTGTCGAATGCCTCTTGAAGGTTGGAAAGGACGAGAGGGAATTCCATTTGCTAAAATGGAGAAAAAAAGATGAGGAGATCATAATCATTACCCATTTGACCCAGGTAGGAGAGAAACCAAAGGCCATAAGCATTTTTTCCATGTAAGTCTAGCTTAATTTGTCAAAAGCTTTTGATAGATCAATTTTGAGAAGCATACTTGCTTTTTTGTTGTGCTTTAAAGAATGGATTATCTCATGTGTGAGGATGATGAAGTCAATAATTTGTCATCCTTCTATGTATCCCGATTGTTCTGGTGATATTAACAGGGATACAAAGGTTTCGGGCGAGAGGCTATAACTTTGGATATGATTTTGTAGATAACATTGTAGAGAGCCATTGGCCTAAACTTGTCCAGAGTCATAGAATGCTCTTCTTTGGGTATAAATGCTATGAAGGTTGCATTTAGAGATGGAAGCATTCAATGCAAAGTCCTAGATTCTTCCACTACCTTCCAAACATCCACTTTGATGAGTTAGTAGAATTTATGAAAGAAATTAGAGGTGAGTCCATCTGGTCCAGGAGCTTTCCCCTCTTTGAGTTGATTCACTACTGTTTCAACTTCCAAAAGAGTAACTGGTCTGAGGAGAAGTTGATTATGTTCATCTGTGATAATTTTAGGGATATGTTGGAGGATCCTTTCTATTGCTGGCTGTCTGTTAATTTGTGGTTCCTGATGAACGCTTTTGAAAGGCTGGAGTATTTCTCTTTCAATATCGTCGTGTTGTTCCATCCTTTCTCCCTGCTGATTCTAGATTTGAGAGATGTTGTTATGCATTCTTCTTTGAATGGTGGTGCAGTGAAAGAATATTATGTTCTGCTCTCCCTCTTTTAACCACTTTACTATGGATTTCTGCCTCCAGAGGATCTCTTCTTGCTTTCTTCTTTCATCCAGCTGCTTCTCTATGTTCTATTCTTTTCTGATCAAAGTTTTTGTTCTTCCACCGGTTATTATAATTTGTTGAATTTCCATCATTTCTTGTGCCAAAGATTTTTGGGCCTAGAAGATATTTCCAAAGGTCGTTTGATTCCAATGCTTAATATGTAGTTTGAGATGTTTGAGCCGTTGTTGAAATTGGTACATTTTTTATCCTTCTGGGGGTTTGAAACTTTTCCAAACGGAGGTGACCATATTACTGAAATCCGGGTAGGTAAGCCAAAATGCTTCAAAGCGGAAAGGTTTCTTGGTGGAGTTTCTAGGTCTTTACCATTGCAAATATATGGGCCAGTGATATGATCCTGAAAGCGGAAAAATTGAGGCAGTAAAGTCTCCTCCTACATGAATTTCATTTTCAGATAACAAAAAGCGATCTAGCCTCGAGGCAATTTGCTGTGAGTCTGATCTTTTGTTGTTCCAGGTATAAATTCCGTTGTTAAAAGGTAGATCTATGAGCTAGTTATTTTGTATGAAGTCCTTGAAGTGGTCGCTTTCCATTTCAAGTCTGACTCAGCCTCCACTCTTTTCCTCCAGCTTAGTGATCATATTAAAGTCACCCCCTGCAATCTAGAGAGGATGGGCTCTGGTGGAATTGATCCTTTCAATTGTGCTCAATAGTGCCAGTTTGTTTGCAACATCCTGAGGGAAGTAGACATTGGTGAGATGTCCATGAATATTGGTTCCAATAATGTGAAAAGTTGCCTGAACGAGATTATGGTTCGCATGAAAGTCATAGAGTGAAATGGCTTGGGTATCCCATGCTATTGCTAGTCCCCCTAAAGCTCTTGAAGCGTCCACTGCCACTGACTGGCTTCCTGGCCAAGATTTTGTGAGAATGGTGCCTATGGTATTACTGTTACATTTTGATTCTTGCATGAAGAATATGTGAGGTTTCTCCTGTTGTATCATGTTTTTGATCATTTTGTACTTCACAGGGCTATTTAACCCTCTTAAATTCCAGGATGTGAGCTTCATGATTCAAGATTGGGTAGCGCTTGTAGTACTTTGTTAACTTGGAGTATCTTCCTAAATCCACCAGAATTTCCCCAATGATGATGGTTCTTTGCAGGTCTATCTTTCTTCCTTGTTTCTTGGTATCTTTGGGAAGGTTTTTCCCATCCCATTGACTGCCCAGCTGAATCCCTAGAGTTCGTTGCTAGTGTTCTCTAGAGAGGATCACCTCCAAACTTTCTAATTGTCTATCTGGGATTTTATCAAACTCTTTCCTTTTGCAAGCTTGCTCAAGACTGAATATGTCCAAATCTCCAATTTTAATACTTTTAGGTTCCTCTTCCCTATGTTTAGGCTCACTACTTCCTACTAGCAAGTCATTTGAATGGATTGGTTCTTGGTGAGAGATAACCATTTCCATCCCATTGAACCTTGATTTAGATTCCTTGGTGGGTTTGGATGTTGTGCTTGTCATGGTCTTAGATGGCTTTGGGTCTTTTCAAGAGACTAAGGGCTGAATTACCACAAATGGCATGAGAATATCTTTGATCTGGGTGGGGGGTTCAGGGTCTTTTGAGGCTGATTGAGCTAGGATATCAAAGTTGTTACTGGTGGAGGGTAGGGTTGAGTTGGCTGTGGGATTTTTGGATCTTGAAGCGGATTTTTAGTGGTGTTTTTCTTGGGTTTTGACTTTAGTAAATCCTTCCTCATCGGTTTTTTCTAGGGAGGTATGGGGATGGGGGTTGACATTTAGGGGGCAATCACGGAAAAGATGACCATGTGCATGGTATTTTTTGCATCGAAAGGGAACATGTTCATAGTCTATTGGATGAATCCATTCAAAACCATCATGATAAAGACTTACCAAGTCCGGAAGTTCCTTTTCCAAATGCATATAAACACAGATGCAAGCATAGGAAGTGTACCTTCTTAGTTTTGTTTCTTCGGCTATCTTGATGAAGTCGCTCGGACCATTTCCAATGTCTTTTAGAGATTCTTCATCCCAATATTCTAAAGGAAAGGAGTACGGGCGGATCCAGACAGGCACCCAACTAAAATCTTCTTTGTCTGGATTGAATCTTTCTATCCAGTCTCTGAGATACAAGCCGACAGAGTTGAAGAAATATGGATCTCCATCTAGAACTCTATTATGGTCTTCTATGCAGTTGAAGACTACCGTAAAGAAGCCTTTTGGTCTGAGTTGCAAGGTCACATGTCCTTTGGGTTTCCATTTTTCCACAGCCCATCCTTGTAGGGCTTTCTCTGTTGGCCAGAAGCCAATAAATTTCCCTATGAGAGCATGGTCCTTCATAAATTGGATTTGGGCATTAATCTGATGCCCAGGTAGTTCTATCATGGGTCTCTTTGCTGCAATAGGTTTGCAGGCGGCCGAGGTGGCTTTGGGGATCTCGTTGTTCAATGTTGGATTAACTTGTTGTTGAGTCAAAGGTAGTGTCTCTATGTCTTGTGGTGATTTTTGTTTCCATTTCTTTGTTGGGTCAGTTTGTTGTACATTGTTGATGGGTTTTGCCATGTCAAAATCTTGTTCAGTCTCATTTTGAATCTTTATCGTGCTGTTGCCACTTGGGGGAGGCTCTGCGGCCTCCCCCGGAAGGGGACCCATACCAGTGGACCTAAAAGCTAGGTTGTGCGGTTGCTACAGAAGCTCAGGTTCTATAGGTTTGTTGTTGTTCAGAGAGGGTCAGATGCTGTGAAGCTTATCCGAAACCCTAAAAGCTCATCCTATCTTGTCCAATTTTTGTTGCTATTAAGGATCATCTAAATTAATTTCTTTGACCACTTTCTTCCATTTAGATGACTTGGTTTTGGATGGGGTGGTCTTAGAACTAACATAGTCTTTCCTGGTGAAATTTTGTGAATAACCCAGGAAGGGAACTCACAGGGTGACTTTAAAGGGTTGCAAATATAAGGCATTCTAAACTTCTTCTTCGACTTTAGCATCCTTCAACGGGGTAATAATATCATTGGATGGGGTGAGACTATAGGTGGAATGACAAAGCTGGTATTGGACTTTTGACGCAATTTGTAAAATGTTTGGTCAATAGATGGTTATTAGGGGATTTCCTGAGGGTTGACTCTGGTAGAATTGTTATACCAGACATAAGTATTATCTAGGCATAATTGGATATGGGATCAGGGGGGAAGGGCTCGACGAACATGTTGAGGGACCCTCCATTTGTTAGAATTTTTCTTGATATTCAAGAGTCAATTTCTAAAAATATCATTGGGGCTTAACGACTAGGGTTTTCTTGACCAACTATTGGAAAAAATTCTAAAATTGCTCATAAAAATTGTATCTTTCTTAGTGAAGTATTCTTCTCCAATAGGTGGGCTAAACTTCATAGCTATATAGATTAAAAAGGAAGGAAATTGAATGAACTTACCATAATTTTGACAATCCTGGTAGTTAGATTTAACAAGGTTAGCTACATGGTCTGCCGAGTTGTCTTCATGTTTTGAATTTCCTATCTCACCAATGGATTCAAGCATTGTGAGTTTAACATCTAAGCTTCGAACAATTGAGGTGAGACATAAGGATACAATTGTGCAAAACCATATGACTAGGGGATCTTGGACTTCACTGGTAACCAAACCTCAATAATTTTTCCCCAATGCACCTCCATCAAACTTTGTTAGCCACTTGTTGACGTCGGCTATATTTGGCACCATGCTTCCTTTGTAGGGTAGCCCAGTTATCAAGTGGATGTTGATACCAGAGATGGATTGTGGTTCACCCAGCCAAAAATTTCCATTATGATATCTATTAATAAGGCATTGCATGGCCTCCTTATTTTTTAGCCTAAGTATCCTTGACATAGCCACATGCACTAAAAATCATGTCCACACTTGGTTTTTAGTAAACTAGCTCGATGGACCAACTTTCCGTTGTTTTTTACCTTTAAAGGCTTAATATTATGGAAATATTGGTCCAACCACTTTCCTAAACCATTCAGACATCTAAGTGCATGTTCACGCCTAACCAGACCTCATCCACTTGAGTTATTTGAGGATTGGCGCTCCACATGAAGATTCCCCCTTAAAATCAAGGGATTTAGTTCCCCAGACCATTTTAGCATGTTTTAAAGTTGCCTTCCTTGGGAAATGCGCCCCTCCTCATGCTTTCCTTGTGGCTGATAGTTGGCGTAGGTTTTCTTGAGTCATTGTTTCTATTTTAGGCCTCCCTTTAGCTTTTCTTAGCCTTTTCTAGATTTTTACTAGTTTTTTCCTAGTTTTCTAGATTTAGGAATTTCTATATAACCACCTCCCTTTGGGATTAGAGGTTTGATTGCTCATGTATTACTATCTTTAATTAATTTAATACATTTATTTTATGGATAAAATCCTTTCTCTCCTCTCTTGAATATCAACAAATTACTTGTGTTTAATTTAACTAGAATTCTAGATATATCGAAGTTTCTACGAGAATTCTACATGGTATCAAAGCTAGTTTGAATCTAGTGGATTGTACATGGTTTTATTTGTAGGTATAGATCATCAGAAGGAACAGCAAGCAGCAATGGATCATCTCTCTTAGCCCACAAAAGTCATTCTAAATCCTTTCAATTACTTCGAATGGAAGACAGAGATTACTCTGCTCCTCCGAAGCAAAGGGCTTTACAGGGTAACAATGGGAATGGAGACTGAACCAACTTCTACACTGGAGAAGATCAAGTATTTCAATAAATTAGATGAAACAATTGAGCTGATATGTCTATCAATTTCCAGATAACTCCTCTTTCATGTCAGTGGAGCCACTACTCCTGATGCGGTCCTGGACCACATTAGAAGGACTATTCGGCAAGCAGGATGAAATGAGAGTGCATAAACTAGAGAATGAACTCATATCTCTCAGTCCAACTCATTTCAGCAACCTACAAGAATACTTCACCAAGTTTAAATCCCTCCTCATTGAACTTGATGCATGTGGAGTCAAGAAAGAGGAAGATCAACTCATCCTTTCGATTCTCTCGAAATTAGGCCCTGAATATTCCATATTTGTATTGTCTTTTCAAGCATCTAAATTGACTCATGAAAAATGGAAAATGCCTCCATTGAATGACTTCACTGCAGAATTGATTCAAGAGCAAGCTAAGTTAGTCCAAATGGGCTCCATCAAGCGTTCAAATAACCAAGCACTTGTGGCTACTGATGCTCCAAAGAGCAGTGGAAGAGAGAAGCAAAAATGGAAGGATAAATTTAATGAATCGAAGAAGGAGAGACCCATACAATCACTAGTAGAAAATGAGCAATTAGTGACTAGGTGACTAAAAAGGTTAGTCACCACAACTTTTCCAAGTGAAATACTACAAAAAATGAGCAATCTTAAGTGACCGAATTAAAAACGACTAACATAAATCACTAATTTAGTTGCGGGTTAAAATATGTGACTAGCTAATAAGTAATACAACTAAAAATGACTAACATGAATGAATAATTTAGTCTATGAACAAAAATACAACTACCTAACAAGTACTACAATAATATGAATCAATTTTTTATGTTAGGCATCTTAATTGTGTCAAGAAATCTAAACTTACAAGTGATAGGGGATTGAAAGGTTATCCTTCCTTAAACACTTCTTCATCCTCACATGGTGTATAGGTGAGCCAACTTTGCAATATGTATCTCTAATAATTTATAAATTAAAATATATTTTTTAACAAAAAAAAATTATTTTATGTATTTTTTAAAAAATCTATTCATTGAATTAATTGGGTCTATTCTAATTTGAAATTAATTTAAAGGGAAAATTTTATTTCTAAAGAATATAATATCAAATAAAAACTGCTTTAATTTCATATTAACCGACCTACATTCATCTTAACCCCAGATCTATTGAGCGTTGAGAGGGGTCCAATCGCTCAAGGTGCAAAATATTTTTTCTAGTGAAAAACTTGAGGAAATGTTTTCACCTCGAGAGATTGGATCCCTCTCATCACTTGATAGTTATAAGGTTAATATGGATATAGGTTGGTTATATAATACTATATAATATATATATTTGTATTTGTGTCTCTTTGTTATTCCCTCTCTCTATATCACCCCCGAAACATACACACACTCTCCCTCCCTCTCTTTCCCTTCTTTGTCTGTCTCTCTCTTCCCCTTCTCTTCCTCTCTATATATATCCTTATCTCTATTCCCTCCCACTGTCCTCTCTTCCTCACTCTCTCTCCATGACTCCCATGTCACCCCCCCTCTCTCTCCACCTTTCTCCCTCTATGTTTTTCTTGTTCCCTCGCTCTCCTACCCCCTCCAATTCCATCTCTCTCTCATCATCTCTATCTTCCTTCCTCTATATCCCTTTCTCCCACCTCCCTCTATCTCTCCCCCCTAAATCACTCTCCCTCTATCTCTCTCTTCCATCGAACTCTATCACTATCTCCCCCCTCCCTTTCCTTCTTCATCTCTATGTCTCCATCTCTCTCCCTTCTCCATATCTGCCTATCTCTATCCTCTCCTCTTCTTTCTCTTCCCTCCTCTCCTCTCTCTCTCACTCTCTCTCCATCTCTCCCTTCTCACTCCTCTCTCTCTCCACCTCTATCTCTCTATGTCTTTGTTCTTTCCTCCCTCTCTCTCTCTCTCTCTCTCCTCTCTCTTCCTTCATCTTGCTCCCTCTCTCTCACCTCACTCTCTCTCCCTCCCATCAATCTCTCTTTCTCTCTCTCTATCCTCCAACTTTTTCACCATGTCGCTCCCTCTCTCCACCCCCTCCCCAACTCTCTCTTAAATTTGATCACATTGTATTCTTTTTTAGAGGAGTTTTCGATGGAAATCACATCATAATTCATTTATCGACTCGTTTCAAACTAGCCAGTGTGGTTCATTGTTGGGACAAGTTGATGAACCAGATCATGGCTGCAGTATAAATAGAGAGAGTAGGTTATCTAACAGCTATATTTGACCAGGAACGACTATATTTGACCAGGAAATGACATAATTGACCAGGAAATGGCTACATTAGACTACGTAATCGGACAAGACCAAGAGATAAGTAAAGAGACCTAAAATAAATTAATTCAATAATTAGTTAATTTTAATTATTTTATGATGGCTTGCATTCAACTAAGAATTCATTGATGGTCTTTTTTTATTTAAATCTTCAAAGACCTATATTATTATATGAAACAATAATAAATGAGAATAATCAAATTAGTTAGTTAGTTTTTCAACTTAAATTCCTAGTTTAATAAAAATTCTATATTTAGGGACCTATAATTAGTTAATTAAATAAACAATTAGTTAGTTTTAGTTATTTAGTGATTAAATAACAACTGCTTCTTCAACTAAGAATTACTAATGGATTTTTATTTAAATCTATAAAGACTTGTTTCATTCAACTAAGAATTAACTAATGGAATTTTTATTTAAATCTATAAAGACTTGTATTACCTCTCAGAAATATTGATATGGAACACAGGAGCCTAAATTCAACACATTGTATTGTGTTTAAGAAATTATCTAAATTAGAAAAACTTAATTGTTTATAAGATATTAAACCTACATTTTGGATCAAGAAAATCTTTAAAAAATCATGCACTATGCTTGTTCTCATCCCTTGGATCCTTATCTATGATAGATTGATGTCGTCTCTCTCTCTCTCTCTATATACATAGATCCATCTTAGCTTAATTTTATTAAAACCTTATTTTAATTCTTATAGGAATATTTTTAGTAGTCGTGAGGATAGAGGGATATATCTCAAATTGTAACATTTTACCTTTAAGATTCAATTAAAAAAATGTTGTAAAACTAAATTAAAATAAAATATTTTTACTATGAAATAAGTTATGGTTTTTTGGCGTGTGGTATTGATAAGCCATGGTATTGGCCCATGGTATTGTAACAAAGGATTTACAAGTTAATATCCATGGTAAAGTGAGGGTGAATATCCATGGTTAACAATCTTGTCATGTTGTTATAAAATATTTGATTGTGAAATAATTTATGTTTTTTTGGGCATGTGGTATTGTTATAAAATATTTTGATTGTGAAATAATTTATGTTTTTTGGGCACATGGTATTGATAATCCATGGTATTGACCCATGGTATTGTAACAAAGACTATTTTTTACAAGTTAATAATATCTACTGTAATGTGGGGGTGAATATCCATGGTTACGAATCTTGTCATATTGTTGTAAAATATTTTAGTTGTGAAATAAGTTATGGTTTTTGGACATGTGGTATTGATAAGACATGGTATTGTAACAAATTGGATTTACAAGTTAATATCCATGGTAAAGTGAGGGTGAATATCCATGGTTAACAATCTTGTCATATTATTATAAAATATTTGATTGTGAAATAATTTATGTTTTTTGGGCATGTGGCATTGATAATCCATGGTATTTACCCATGGTATTATAACAAAAGCTATACGTTAATAATATCTACCGTAATGTGAGGGTGAATATCACAGTTAAGAATCTTGTCATATTGTTGTAAAATATTTTGGTTGTGAAATAAGTTATGTTTTTGGACTTGTAGTATTGATAAGCCATGGTATTGCCTCATGGTATCGTAACAAAGCCTATTCAGCAGTGAATAACAAAATCAAGATATAACAAATTAAATTTTATTATTTTTATTAATTTAACTTTTCATTTGTAGGTTTTAACCCCATACAGAAATTACCTGTATACGAATTCTAAATCATAGAAAAATAAACAATGCAAGAGCTTAACACATACAACACATATACGCAGAGATTTCCCACTGGATCCCAAAACCGGGACTACCAACTTAATTTTTCATTATGTTTTTTTCAATGTTACAATACATATTTATACATGCGGAAGCATCCAATACCATGGACTGAAAAACCATCGTGTCCAAAACCATGGACGTAAAAAACCATAGGTAGGTTCGCCCAACTTAATATAGGGTCCAAAAAACAATTTCCCGGGGTGCTGCCCCAGACCCCGTAGAGGGGGGCTACTCACCCCCCTCAAACCCCTCGGACAAGGGGGCTGCCACCCCCCGCTGCGCAATCGGCGCAACCCCGTAGAGGGGGGCTACTCACCCCCCTCAAACCCCTCGGACCCCTCGGACAAGGGGGCTGCCACCCCCCGCTGCGCAATCGGCGCAACCCCGTAGAGGGGGGCTACTCACCCCCCTCAAACCCCTCGGACCCCTCGGACAAGGGGGCTGCCACCCCCCGCTGCGCAATCGGCGCAACCCCGTAGAGGGGGGCTACTCACCCCCCTCAAACCCCTCGGACCCCTCGGACAAGGGGGCTGCCATCCCCCGCTGCGCAATTGGCGCAACGAAGGGGGGGCTCCGCCCCCCCTCTAACCCCCCGGTTCACTACGTAGGTTAGTTGTGGAAAGAATATAAC